>RXPK01002076.1:0-96451 GCA_004143645.1 Protaetia brevitarsis
TTCTATGTCTGTATTTGTTATTATACAAGGGTCCTTGTAGGTCTCCAGCATTAATTAATCTAGTTACCATATCATGCTCAACTTTTGGAAATTCTTCTAATTTAAAGTGTTTTTGGAGTCGGTATAGGTCGATATATACTAGTGTTGGGAACGAAACTTTCATCATCATTCACGGTAGATCGTCATAATGTGACTTCAAGCAGTCTACTTCACTCATTACGTGAACGAAGGGCTTGTGCTTGAAGTAAATCTTTCACATCGCTTTCACGAGAATAAACGTGTAGCAACCTGTTTGTATGTAAACAATTTACTATTTATCCTATCAACAAGTTATTATCAATAAGGTATTTGCCCAAAAACTAAATTGTAAGCTATTATAAAAGCCACGCCTTGAACGGAGCTGCTTGCTCATGCCTTTCACGAAATATATCCATTCATATGATGAATGCAACCTTGAGCCTTTGTTTCATTCGTTATGTGGCTTTGCACTGCAATATTTACTCATAGCTGTACAGGCGAATGAAATCACATTTATCGCAACACTAATATATACATATTTTTTTTTTAATTGAAAGAATCTTTGTTTCTTTAAACCTATCTATTCCAGCTGATACAATGGATGATACACTCTTTAGAATCAATCTTTGGATAGAAATAATTTTATTAATTAAATGTTCCGAAGCATTACCATAAATAGTGGTATCTATGCATTATGGGTTATGCTTTATTCAACCAAACAAAAATAAATTGTATGCATGGCATTGAGCGGCATGAAATCCGGTAAATAGAAAAATATGTTAGCCCATGTCTTAATTCACGGCGTAATCTATAAAAATGTTTGCTTTAAAGAAAATTTGAATCAATAGTTAAGCTGCGATATTTGGATTCATCAGCTAATTCCAAAATAGCACTACAGCTGCAAGTATGACGACAAATTGTGGAAACATGAGCATTTATGACACATAACAGACGGCACATAATCAAAGTTGGAATGGAGCAATCTAATATGCATAACTTTGGCTTTATTGAAGGTTTTTATTAATTTTTTATTATGAGCTCAAATTTGAAACTTATTGAAGATTTCTTGCGTGTGCATAAATGCCAAAACAAGTTTATCTTTAGCTGTTGTCATGGCAATCTCGCATATAAAATAATTACAATTCTATACGTTTGTGCAAATATCATTATACAAGTCGTAAAGTAAAGAACCCAGGATACTGCCTTAAGGTGTCTTGATTGATGCAATCAAATGTTTCTGAATCTACGCCCATATTAACTTTCTTCCAGATAAATAATTTTGAAGCCACTGTAATATCTTTCCTATAATGCCACAAGCAGTGTGATTAATGGTATCAAATACATTTGACGGGTCAATAAATTAATGTAATTCGAGGAATTTTAATTTTTATGTAAGGAAATTGTTGTTTATTTGGTATATTAAATTTTGTTATGAAATCGGTAACAGAATTAATATATATTTTTTTTCAAAAATTTTAGTAAAAAGAAGATAAAATCGCAATTCCTTTGTCGTTTAATGACCTGATGAGATCATCCACGGTCAAGCTCCACAGCAGTGGTGACAGTACTGCCCGTTGAGGGCACCACCTAGTGGTTCTCATGGCGATGCTTTTATCCAGCATTTGAGCATGGACCACTCTGCTTTTTAGCATGTAGTCAATCCATCTGCTGGTCGTGTGGCTAATGTTCCCGTCCATTAAGGATCGTTTGATCGAGGGCGTTGATATGTTATCAAAGGCGCCCTGCCCTATATGTCTAAAAATACTACAAGGGCAATTTTCTTTTGATGTAGGCTCCTTTCGAGGCCTCTCTTGATTTGCCCATCTGGTATGCCCATTGCAGCGGATGCAGAGGAGATCTTTTCCATAGTCTTCAACATGAAAGATGTAAGACTAATTGGTCTATATGATTTGGAATGGTAGTATGTGTCTTTTCCAGGTTTCAGAAAAAAACACAACCCTTGTATCCCTCCAGGCCTTGGAAATGTAACCCAAGGCGTGGCTAGCCCTAAATATCTCCAAGAGTGGTCCCATGATGTCTCCAATTGCCTCTTGTAGCAATCTTGGAAACACTCCATCTGGTCCCAGAGATTTATACGGTTAAAACGATTCAACTGCCCATCGAATAAGATGAGGTTTGAAAATATAGTTTGATTGTTTTCAATCGTCTTTAGACGCCTTCCTTGAGGCGACTGAGTGGGCTGTGTTACCGAAGTCCTTCCGAGCTAAGAAGATACTCAAAAGTTTCCTCCGTATATGAACCTCCCGTCCGGCAGCTGAATGAACCTGAGTGTTTTAGAAGAGTCCTTTTTTTTTTAGAAGCCTGTTAATTCTGACCATGTCAGGGACACCTTCTATGTCCTCACAGAAGCTTCTTCAGGCCGTTTTCTTTGATTCTTTTATGCTTTTGTATAGGTATTTAGTTCAGCCTTGTAAGCTTCCCAATTTCCCATTTTTTTCGCCTTGTAAGATAACTTGCGTGTTTTTCTTCTGAGAGTGTTCAGCTCTTTACTCCACGAAGCAACATGTCTTCACGAGCGACGCTCCCTTAGTGGACAGTTGTTTTCATATCACGAAAAAATGGTCCCTCTTATGAAGATTGCTATTTTTGAATCTATTGCTATAAAACATTTTTCAATCGATGATAATAATAAGTGATTTTTCCGTCGTTACTTCTATTTTTTTTTCTATAGCGTACTCGTATCTATTAGACATGCCTTGATGACATGATTTTGGAACAACTTTTATAGCTATACCTTTTGCAGATCTATTTATCTATTTTTAAGATCTTAAAATTTTCTCTGCCACGAAAAAAGTATAACCATATTTAAAGCCCACAAAAATGCAACAAATTATTAAGATTCCTTAACTAAATACTGTTTACAATGTATTTAAGCTAAAGCTCCTACCACTTATTATTCACAGAAAATATAAGCTGTGTAATACATTTGGGTGCAGCTGTATGTACACCTTAATGAATTTTAATCATGGAGATTAATGAAAATAACCTTTGATCATAACCCACTTAAAATATAACGTCCATAAAAAATACGTTTAACAAACCTTTCTCAAATATTTTCTATTATACCCATACCTATTTTTTAATTTTAAAATTAAGACACAGCCCGTCTACAGGAAATCGAATAGAGACGTTAACATCACCCTAGGGCTACGTAAATGTAAGGTACGGTATGCGAAAGCCTACATGCTCGTTAGTTACAGAACATAAAACCCCGTAAATGCGCCGGTCACTGATTTTATTGTTTATTTACAACCTTCGAGGCGCTTTCTGAATTTAAAATGCGTCCTGTAAGGCTCACAAATCGCGAATACTACAAAAATAGAAGTCGATACAACCATAGAGCGGCCTTAATTTGTTTCTCGAACTGCTGAACTTTAATGGAAACGAATAGGATGACTGGAAATTCTTCCAGTATTTCCACTAAATTAGGTGCGGATAGTGTTCGAACAAAAAAAAAGCTTGCCTAAAACTCATTTTGTATGTGAGGCGACTTGAATAAGAGGTCGAAACTAGAAATGATAAATTTCCTAATCTAGAAACAAAAACTTTCGCGTCCTAAAGCATTTTTTTATTTACTTTTAGGAATTACGCACTTTCCCCGAAAAGGAAGGATGAATAAAGTTCTATTTTTCAGAATATCATCAAAACTTTACCGTTTTCAATAATGCAACTTAATCGAATTGCTAGATTTCATCCGAAGCATTTAACTTTCTTTATGTCTATCCAGAAAAGTCGTTTTGTGCTGCAAACAACGAATTCATTCATCTTCAATATGCGAATGCTTTTACGCTAGATTTAACTCTGTAATTCTCGACGCTTCCCTTCTTCTTAACACAAACAAACGCTTAGGCATAAATCAAAGGAATGTTGCTTCCAAGTTCTGTACGTAATACGTGTTTTGTTTACGTTAGCATATTATACAGAGTGTTTCGCCGAATTACCTTATTGTATTGCTGTATGTACAGGGTGTTGGTATCAACTTTTTCTTCTAAATAGAATGATACCATCTATTCTTATCGATCTAGTGTAGATTATCCTATCACTTCTGGTCAGTTTGTATTGAGGTTAGTTATTCCTAAACTTAACCGTTTTTGAGATATTCGCAATTTTGTTGAATTTTTTGCGTAGATATCATTTCAAAAATGAAATCAAATGTTGTAATATTTAGGGCATTAGACAGGAAGACGTTTCATGAATGTTAATTATTATTATTATTGTTGCTGTGCAATTTTCAGTTGTCTTATGTGAATTATTGATTTATGACGCCATTGACGCGTCCACGATTACATGACATACATTAGGATTGTGCTGCGTTTATTGTGTTTGAACAATATAGTGGGATGGACTAAAACCAAATTTGAAATATTACAAATGCCAAAAGTATATGGAATCTTACAATACAGGATTTTTAGATTTCTAATGGTTATGTGATATTGCATGTGTGTGAAATAAACTGAATTCAACTGGTTCATCCGTAAAGAATTGTCACCGAAGAGGTGAGAGGTGTTAATATGAGTGCGTAAAATAAAATTTTTTGAACTCAGAAAACTAGCATGTTTTTTTTTTGTGTTAAATATATTTGTATAACGAAAACTATAAACGTCAGTGATGTTTTATTTATTCTTTGCTTTTCACGTTACAGTAATTAACATTTACTTTGATTAAACTAGAGCAAGTTTATTACGCAACAAATTTTGCAAAATCTCAGTACATGCATTAAAAACTATAATAATTTAATTACAGCGAGAGTAAAAAATTGAAATTTTGACAAGTATAAAATGAAAAATTATCACAAAAGATACCATGGAGGTACAATTTTACCGGTTGCCTACTATAGAACTGTGGAAATTTCTAGGAGACAATATTTTTTGGCAGTAGATACTGATAACTATTCTGGCAATCTATCTGAATCTTCTTAGATTAGTACTTTCTGTTCACAAAGTTGCATAAAATATGTTTGCAATTTCAAGTGAATAATTTTATTCTTTTTGTAGAGTACCATAATATCTGTATAATATTCGTAAGACCTATCTAGGCACTTTTGTTTCAAAATGCTATGTACATTAGACCAAGATAAATTTCTTTTATAAGCATATTTTTAAGATGATGAATGAGGAGGTGTTGAGCATTGAAATACTCATCAATGCTTCGGGCTGAAGGATTTGAAAATCATTTTGCTGAGATACAAATTAAATTAATAATGAAACTTTCCGTAAAACATTAAACAGATCGCCTAGCGCTTCAGATAAACCGGAACTGTTTTGAAGGGAAATTCATCTGGTCGCTCCGCAATTCTAACTGAAAATGTGGTAGTTTGGATCATAGCTCTAGACAGTTTGCACAATAAACCAGTAGAACTAAGCATACCAAATGGTAAAATAAAAAAATGTGTTTTTTTTTGTAGATTTATCTCATGGATTAAAATATTAATACTGTCAACTCTTTTTATTTTTCTTCCAATTCTTCTTAAGTAAAACGTTATAAATCAAAACAAATAAAAACATTGAAAGTTACACATAAAAAATTTTTACATTCATGATGAATGAATACGTCGAACGATACTAACTGGTTGACAGTTAAATAGCAGATGCCTACACTTACTTGCAATGAATGAAAACTCTGATAAAAATAAAATATAAAAAGAAATATTCTAAACGCAGCTATAATATTCGAAATACTGATCATTTACTAAATTGTTTATTAAGTAACACATACTTACAAAACAACACAAGTTGTAGTTATAGTTTCATTTCTTATTGTTTTTATTTAGATTTATTTTCAGACAATTTATAAAAGTGAGTTAAAATATTAACAGATAAATGCCCTATATATCCTGCACATAATAATTATGGCTTTATAAAAGCTTATAGCCAATATGAATTCTTTAGCATTATATAAAATTTACTAATAAGTGAGCTCAGAACAATCTGAAGGATAAATATTTCAGGTGTAAGAAACAAAAAGTTTAAAAACATATAATGTGTCATTCAGAAAAAGAAAAATAGATATTGTTTTCATAATATTTCTCTTAGAATTTGGAAAAACTCGTTAGAAACCAGTTTAGTGGTTCACTCTGCATATATGTTGTAGAACGTACAACGTGTAATAATAATGGATACTATAACGATTACCCATATGTACGCTAGAGAAGTTGTCAGATGCATAACCAAACAAAAATATTTAGGTACTTTGTGAAGTGGATGTTAATTACCTGGTGAACTGATACTGATGCGCGTTTATTTACAATTAAACCAACAATATTTATCGGATGTTGAGGCAGTATGTATATAGTAATGACTGTTTGGTTAATATATTTTAATGGCGGTTGGGTAGATTAAATATTAATTTATTCCTTAATTACAATACCGCCACTAATGCGTTAGGTTTTGTTTGTATACACTCCGTATCAAGTATAGACATAAATTTACATACAAATAGGATGATTGAAATTAATTTCCACTAAGAGGAAATAGCTTATTCCAATGTTGACAGCTATATCTAATATCTGATATTATGGAAACGGAGTTTTTAATTGATACGTATTTTGAATTAATATCATCATATACATCTATTTTTGGAAATTATTCTTCAGTTTTATGTGAGTAACATGAATAATCAATCAAAATTTACTACGTTTGCTACTGTTCATGTGTGCTTATATGTAATTAATAATAATAATAATAATAATAAGATATTATTATTATGTGAATCTCAAATAGAATTGTTTACCTCTTGTTAGAGTTTATAAAATAGCCTCTTTAAATATATAATAAAACGAAACAGCAATTGGAATAACAAAGAATCTATTGACAACAGAACTGAAATGCTCAAAGAAATTTTGCAATACTTTTGTTGATGAGCCTTTCTGATCGATCTGGTTTTATAGTCAAATTATTAGTAATGGCTAATTTTTTTCTGTGGTACTCCTGAGGCTTATTGATTTCCGTTTAAAGAAATCTTTCACTTAAAGGTATTTTGATGTCATTGTGCTTCATACTACTTTTAAGGAATGGAATACACACTCCACAAAGTTAATATCGATACAAATTTTCGTTAAATACTTCAAAAGTTAATAAGTTTTTGAAATTTGTCTATTCTCTCCTCCAGGTGATACATTTTTGGTAAGGAAATTCATACCTAGTGCAGGATTTGCTGGCAGAATATTGGCGGTTGCGAAATGTTCTGCTTCGAGATCTTGGAAGGCGTGCTGTGTTTGCTCACTTCAACAAAAATAACTAAGAACTTTTGAAAAAAATGTTTTTACTTTGGAAATTTTTATAAAAGATCCATAAATGTTTGTAAAAATAACTCTGAAAGTTAAGCAGGTTACAGTTATAATAAAAGTAATGGACTTCGCACTTTTTTTACCTATTGTTGGAATAAAAATGCTACATTTGATAGCATTCAATTCGTTCATTTCACTTTTGTCACTATACCTTGTTTGAAAATTAGGGAGAGTAGCTGAAGTAGACCGGTTTACACTGCGCAATGTTATTAGCGTGTGATACTTCCAAACAAAGGATAGAAAACGGCGGCATATTTAAATTTATAACTAACTATTTTTTTCTATTTATATGGTTTTAACGGGTATAAGGTAGTTATCTACCCTTATACAACAGCATGCAAAGATTAAAATACTTGTCGTTTAATATAATAGAACCAGTGGGTACTGATATTCTTGTTTTAACAAGTAATAGTTAAAGCATGGCAATATAATATGTTAAGAAATAGGGTTAATCAGACTTTAGCAAATATAATTAAATTTTAAAGCGGACAAATCAGAGACGGTATTTTTTGGTAAATCGAGGCAAAGAAGCCTACATTTAAATTAGGGGAGAGTAGAATTTATTGCAAAGAATTTATTAAATCTCTTGGGGTTATTTTAGATGATAAATTAAATTTTAAAACCCATATTCAGTATATTGCCGCGAGAGGTAGGGAAGTGAGTAATGAAATTAGAGCATCGGCTAGGGTCAGGTGGGGTTTAAACGGGTACTATTTACAGGGGCGTTATAGAACTGGCAATGTTGTACGCTAGGGTAATGTGGGCAGACGCATATAAAATTAAAGAAACAAAAAAATAATCCGGGGCCAAAGGTTGTTTAGCGGTTAGGGCGCGCGAACGCGTATTCAATCTATTTCGGCACACGCAGCGTGCGTTAATCGCTGGTATTTATTTACCAGTGATTTACGTTTGAGGGAACTCAAATTTCGTAGGGACACGAATAAAATAGGGTTTGAGATTTAATACGTCAACGGAATTAGATTAGAACCGGGCAGATTAGAAAGGCTAGTAGATATAGGGGCCGAATTCATCCCGCGAAATAAAAGATATTACTTATAATAAATTTATAGGCACTTTGTGAGAGGGTTTTAGAAATTTTTACGGATGGGTCGAAGGGTGAGGGTGGTACAGGGACGGCTTTTTGTTGTTTATAATAGGTTTATTGAAGTACATAATCAAAGTTTAATTTAGGGATCATTGCAAGAATTAGTTGCAATAAGTCAGGCAGATAGTTTATATTAGGCGCGAATGGGAATTTATACACAGATAGCTTATCTGTTTATTAATTTAATTACTATTGGTTAGAATAATTAGAATTAAGTTATTATTAAGTATTAGCATAGATACTGCTGTTGTTTTGTTTGTTTTTCAATCATTACTTCTTTCCAGTTTCAAATTCCAATATGTGAAACAGGGAGCAGCTACGTGAAAACGGCACGGCTGTCGGAATTAAGGAAATGTGGAGGCTGCTTCTTCAGCACTCAGAAGGATAATAATAATTTGCCGGCTATCAGTAACAAGGTCTGGGATTTCTTTCCAGATCCTCCCAGAGTAAGGTTTCTGCCATGGTTTTCCCTTACTCCTTGGTCATCGATTTTATATAAGTATATTATATATAACCAATGTCCTTGGCGAATGCTGGGAGACAACGAAAGTCGTTCCATGGACGCATTTAATAACGACTGATAGTTGATCGGTTTACAGTAGACTCGCGATTACGTGAACAAATTAAATTTCACATATTTCAGCACATGTAACGTAGGAGTTATACAATTGCGAGACTCCTGTATTATATTTTTGTTATTAACAATCATAGGGAAATGATTTAGTTAGAGTAGGAACATTTCAATTGTTATGGAATTCATATAGTACTTAGAATAGGTAACCTCGTGTAGTACTTTTTAGGTGAAGCGCGGGATTGAGATGATTTGTAATTATTTAGTTTTTCATAAATAAGGTATATAGTGCCCATCTTAATAATTAAGGTTTAAAGCTATTTGACAAAAATCAATTTTTGGACACCTACAATCAAATCAAATTGTTTAGGGTTCTGTCAAATTGTCCATTTACCAATCACCTTCTACATTTCCATGTATCTACCTTTACTGTAATGCCCTTATCGGAAGACTCCAATGAAAATATCTTACATGTATTGAAAAATAATTTATTTCGTTCAAATAAATCCTCCATACAGTAACATTCTTATTAATCTTTTCTGCCTACAACCGTGTGTGAATGAATTAATAAGGAAACAAGATGTTGAAATGGTCCACTTTCTCACATCTCTTTATTTTTAATTCAAGCAACCGATTTCGTTTAAATGAGGACATTCTCAAGCAAGAATTAAAAGCAATTCAAAGTCCATAACATTTTCTTGATGGGTAAGTGTTAAAAGGTGCCCGAACCTGTTTTTCATACATTAAGTATACTTCGTCAACAGTAACTTTTATATTTATTTATATATCGCCAAAATAAGGAATAAGCGATATGAAGAATAACATTTTTGAAAGACTGTTGACAAATCGCCGTGAATAGTTTAAATCTAGTTATAAATAAATAATAAACATGAAGTCGATTCGTCGGAATATTTCTTTTTATGTGTAAACGAAAGTAGTACAAAAGCCAATCCAAAAGTAACTTCTTTTTAGGTGCGACCGATTTAAATCACTCCATCTAATTTTGGGACAAGGTTATAGGGATTGAAATATTTTCACTTTCAGTATTTTAGTTTTCAAATATAGGAGTAAGCCTAAAAATCTTTATTACTTATGGCCTAACTGATAGAAATTTCATCACACGAGAAAAAGTTATAAAGGTGTCCACAACGATTGCTCTTTAAATTAAATTTACTGTATCATATAGATACAATTTTCTCAAATCGGTTCTTTATTCAATCATCATGTTTATGTATACTTCCCTTCGAATGCCTTGTCACTAAAAATGAGATTTTTTAGCATTGGACAGCGAATTGTACTGTTATCCATGTTTGCTGTAAGCGACATTGACACAATTGACGTATTTTTTTTGCGAACGTAACAAAACCATTCCGATCGAGAGATTGCAGCAACCAAACCAGTTCAATTTATTAACTACTCTCCGGAAAAAAAAAACGAAACGAAACAGTTTTAAAATAGTACGGAAACTAGTCGCGCCGGTTCAATAAACGCTGTTTACCCCAAAACCTGAGATTCGTTTATTCGAGTGGCTTAGACATTTCTTTAGCCCGGCGTCTAAAACGAACTTACATTTATGCAGCCTATGAAATTCAAACGGTTTACTAGTTGCGTTACGTAGCGCGACATTAAACCCTTTATGATAAAATATTAAATAGTTGAATATCTACCGTAACGGTTCAGTTATTTAAGTAAATATGTGTGAGCCCATTTCTAAAAGAATAGCGTTAACAGCTTTATTACGGAGATTGGACTTGTTTATATACGGACGGCGGGACGTCTTACGCTCGCACTAATGATGTTAAAAATGCACTTCCTATCCGATTCATATTTCAAATTTAATTAATCCTCGAGCGTCCTGGCGTTATAACGGCGTCCGCATTAAATCCGTTTAGCTTTAGTGGTCGGCTATAGATCGTCATTCAAGTCGGCGCCATTGCTTGCTGAATTACTACTGCGATTATGTCAAAATTACCCGTTATATTTGTCAGAAACAAAACGATGTTTGTTCGATAACGATCTATTTAGTATTAACTGTCGGCTCTCCGCATTAAATATGATTTACCATGTAACTAATTTGCTATTGTGTAATTGATTATATTTAAATTATAAAAAATATCAAATTCACCTTCTTATTTTCTCCCTGTGTGGCTAGTGTATTCGGCAAATAAAAGGTCACTTCAATATTTCTTCAATATTAGGAACGATCATCGATAATATATACGACAAAACATTGTTTTTAATATACTTATAATCCTTCATTACGATGATAATATGTTTTCTGACTAAACTTTTCCTCCCGGATGAATTCTCCCCTTAATTTAGTGAACTGATATCTCTATTTTATATGAACTCTAAAACTGCACTAAATATTACATCTTCTTATTTTTCCATGCATTGTGTTGCATTAAACCTGTTTGAATACAGTATAATACAATTTCTTAACAACACTTTTTAAAACTCCGCTTTTTACTCAGAAGATTGCTCAAAACAAACAATTACAAACAGTAAGCAGAGGTTATATATTACCGCGATTAATTTATGCTTGTCTAAGTGTATTCAATTTGTGTGCTATAGTTTTAATTTTGGAAAGTACGAATTATGTTGATATTTTTCTTTCTTTCAAATCTTCGAAATGCTCACGAATATGTGTTTATTTTATCTCATCTATATTATATTACATATATAACAAGAGTTTGAAATTATGTTTTTTAAATCATAAAATAAGTTTTATTTGATGATATGATGCAAGTATGATACACCACCTCAGGAGATAGTTGATGCATTCGCCTTCAAATTTTCCTCAATTACACATTGATAGTAATGACTATCTCACCTAAATCACTCATTTCCAACTGTACTCCTTTCACTTTCGTTAACCAACTGCGAGAAGAACTAATCAGTATTATGTTCAAAGATTTCCACAGAAGTATAATCGCTGGAATGATCAAATACCTAGTTTTTTCCTTTATGATGCTCGTTACGCCTTGCGAAAACCTTGACGTATATCATTAATTTGGCAATTGGTACTTCAATTTCTATCTTGTCGAATTTTGCCAAGCTATTTGATCATTCTTGTTTGTAATTACATACACTCTAAATATATTCAGACGCAACAACAGTGGGTTCATTAAAGGGAGAATCAACAGTCACTAACCTTGTCTCTAAATGCCAATATCTAAGTGAAACAACTTGATCTTCAAGGTCAGGTTGATGTCATCCTACACTGACCTTAGCAGAAGCCTTTGATGTAATTGATCATGGAATTTTGCTCGAACAAGCTGTCCATTTCTGGATTAAGTTCTTCTCTTTTGCAACTTTTATATTCTTACTATCTAAACAGAGTTCACTACGTTTTTTAACAATGTTATAAATCATTTGATTTCATCCCTCTTCGGAGTTCCACAGGGATCGCATTTGGGTCCCCTTTCATTTGTACTGTTCATAAACGATTTATTGATGTCTCTGTCCTGTCCAGTACTTGCTTATGCAGACGACGTAAAAATTATGCTCCCATTAGAACTCTAAATGATATGGCTCACCTCCAACATAATTAGGACCATATTTTCAGCTGGGTGCTTCTCACATAAGTTAAGATTGAATGTCAGTAAATGTTTTATTGTGGACCTACAACGAGAAAAATTAATTACATCAATCGATGTACTCAATACGTAATCTTGTCTCAAGAAAGCGGACACGGTTAGAATCTGGGGTTTTTATTTGATTCCGATTAAGCCTTGCTGAACATATTGCTGAGTTGTGGCGTTGCTGCTTCAAAATCTTTAGGTTTGTTTTTACCGCTCATGCAAGTTTTCAAATGATGTGGTCCCTTCTTAAAACTTTATACTTTAGCTTTGTTTGTGAGTAAATTAGAATACGCATCTATGGTTTAGACCTGCAATCTGAGTATTGAAAAAGTCCAACGCCGTTTCTTAAAGTATCTATCCTTTCAAAATGGGATAGCCAAGAATCCTGCTTAGAGGTATTGACTACGAATCCCTGTTGAAAGGCATAGTGTGCGATCGTTGGAAACACCTCGGCATGTTGTTGGAGCAAGATTCGTCTTGAAGATTGTTCGTGGTCTGTATTGACTCTCCTGATTTACTTTGTTCTATTGATTTTCCTTGTGCCTCGTTTATCCTCTCGCTCCTCATCTACCTTTCATTACCTTTCCCTCAAACAACTTATTACGAATGTCACCTTTAGTTACTATGTGCGCAATGCTGATCTTTTCTTTGATGATATATTTTTGATGCTATAGAAACAAATTAATTCTCTTTTTTCTTATCTTTTGTGTTTATTTTTTATTTTACTTTTATATGTATGTACTTTAGTTTGTCCTGTAAAAAGTTTTGCCTTGGAGCAAAAATAATAATAATAAATTATATTATAATTAAAACAATAACAATATCGAAAGGAACGTTCAGATGTTATTGTTGCACAAAATTATTACTTTATGTATCCATAGAGCATAAATCTTTTTGAAGATATTAAATATTAATGGTGAATGTCAAACTATTCTGGATAAAAAAAAAAGATAATTATTTGATTTTTCTCCTTCAGTGGTCCCATGTCTTACTAATGCCAGACGCAAATCTTTATGGCATTTTTGTCGGATATTATCGTTGTTCTTAAACTTGCCGTAGAGTTTATTTTAGATACTGATTTCACGAACTATTGTGGCACCAAAGATGGCGTGCCAGGTTTCTTCTTACGCTTCGACACTGCGCACCGTTCAGCGGTGAGATCCAAGCGGCGGTCAAAGACTCTGGGAGGGGGTCTACCCTGGGGCCCAATAACCCTGGCCAAGAGGGTATTCGATGACTCGCTCGTCCTCAGCCACGACCGGGCAGCCAATTCAAGTATCTGTTTCCCCAGAGAGGGATCCCAAGATCGTCACGCAGTTGTTGGTTTCCCACCCATCCATGGAGCCCCGGTTATCAAACGCAACATGCGGTTCTGCAGGACCTTCATGGTGGTGAGGTGCGTCTTGGTCATGGTGCAGAAGGCGAGCGCCCCATACGTCAGGATCGGCCTCAGGCATGCAGTATAGAGCAACAGCTTAGATCTCAGATCAAGCTTACTCTGCCGAGGGCATTAGTTGTATTTTTGCAGCCTAGAATCGACCCTTCACTCCGCTGACGTGTTACTGGAATGTAAGGCGGCAATCGAGCAAGAGCCCCAGGTACTTGACCCGGTCCGCCCAAGGAATGATATTGCCATCGACCTCTACTCTATCCAACGGAACTGTTCATGGAGGGATTGATTTTCATTTTCCGCCTCTCAGACCACTCTACTATTTGATCATTTGCCGCCTGGACATGTCGGATCACCATGCCCTTGTTTCTACCAGCCGAATAAACGGCCGTATCATCGGCGTATAAAGCCAGGCTAACCGCCGGGCATTTAGGAATATCGCTTGTGTAAATAAAAATAGCTCCGGGCCAAGCAAAAGCCCTGAGGGATCCCAGACCCGATCAGCGAACAGAGGAGCAAAGCGCTCCGCACTTTACCGAAAGGAAGAGTCATACTTGATAAGACTTATCAAGTATGACTTGATAAGTCTTATCAAGTAGGGGTTGATTCCAATCCTCGCCATCTTGCATAGCACGCCGTCATGCCACACATAATTAAAAGCCTTCTCGAAGTCCAAGAACACCGACACTGTGGTTTCCATCCTCCCAAAATTATTCGTTAAGAAGAGGGTTATAAGCACATATTAGCGGAGGCGGTGGGATGAGAATAACTGCCTCCGTACCTAGACATGAGGACAGAGCTAATTGGGGAGGTAGTTCTGTGGGAAAAGACGGCTTTCCCTGGATTGGGGATGGCGTGTTTCCAGGTGGTCGAAAAATGGCAAAGTAACAAGATATAGCGTTGATGATCTTAGTTAGTATCACAACTGTGGAAGGGGGAAGATGAAATTTTGAAAGCATCAATGCTGCGTACTTTAGACCGCAAAGCAAATTTACACAAAGATCTACTTCACTGGCTTAGTCGGTTATCTAGTATTCGCCAGTAGGAAACCAAAGAGTGAAAGCCCGAAAAGAGTTTCTCAGAAGAAAAAAAATGATAAAATATCACCACCATAGAAATAACAGAAATAACAACTGTTGCATTCTATAAAGGTAGAAACGAATTCGATCATATTTATAGCTCAATTGTATCTAAAACATTTCTACCCACAACATAATATTTAGAAAAGCGCTGCAATATATTTAGAAATCCTACAGCGACTACGAATGTGATGGGCCTCAGAAGACGGGCTGTTTGTTTTCTTTTGGGAATCGGTTTGACAACTTGATATTTTCTATTATTACTTTGTCTATCTTTAAAGTGAAATTTATTGCAAGCACGCTCCACACTACTATTTTAATTAACTTGTTGCATTCGAATTAATATAAATAATCGTTTGAATTTATGATATTTTATGTGTATTTGTTGACGACAAATTGTCAAAACGTTTGGATGAGAAGGAAATTTTATGGCTTTTACGATCGTATATATTTTAGTACTGGATCACATCTAACGAATTTTCGAATACGTCTGTCAGTACAGAACAAGAAACGGGTGGGGGTTGTAGAACTCATGTTCATTAACTTTAGCTTCGTCTTCAAATAGAACGTCATCTCAAAGGATATAAGTTATGTTTTAATACTATTTAAATCAGTGTTTGTAGATACAAAAATAGAAATGCACATGTTACAATTCATATCCTGTAGCTAAACAAATGTAAATAAAATGTTTAATTTTGTGTGTAGAGAATTATAAGTGGTTTGGATTTATTTTATCTTGCCATATTTGAGTTGTTCTAGCTACACACTAATTTCCTTTTGTGTACATACATATGAAATAACTTACATAGACAACATCTTAACTAAACAGTTGAAACAAAGTCTTTAGAAGAAATATCTACAAATTGAAATGTTCGACAAGTCATAACTAAAATTTATTATTTAATTTATTTTTAATTCTAAATTCATTGTTAATTAAAGCATAATATGCCTTTTTTATCAGTATGCCATGTATGGATAAAAAAAACAAATTTAATGGCGCAACTTTGGCGCGTTCAAATTAATGATGGGCGAAAGGCTCAAAGCTTAATAAAAGTTTGGTACACCATTACATAAAAGATTGAAATTAGCTTTGAGAACCTGTTTTTTCATCAAAATTGCCAGATAAAGGTGCAAGAGACAAAAGAAGAAAATCGGCTTTTTTTATTCTAAAGAGATAAAGTTCAGCTTTGTTAAATCCGGATCTACCATCTATCTCTAACAACAAAAAAGCTCTCGTTGTGAGCCAATTAGCCTTTGTATAGTATAACGAAGCTAAAAGTATTGCGTTGAAATACGGTTCATTACATACCAACAGCATTAGCATATGACGAATTGCATTAGTTTCTAAAAATTTCTAAAAAGAGAAGGTTTTTTTTTTGGCTTTAATTGTTAGTGTAATTACGGCAACTATTACGCTTCTATGCAGTACGTGCGATGGCACTTCTAAAACAGCATTCTACTTTAGGTAAATATATCAATGCAAACAACGAATAAGGATACTTAATTGTAAGTAAAGGTAAACTTAAACATAAATATTTAGCAATTATTAAGATTAAATAATGACAACTATAGAGCTATATATCTGTCGACCACCTATTTCAAACTGTTTACGAGGATTATGGAAAAGGGACCGAGGAAGCTGGAAGTGCATTAGAGGACGAGCAAGGTGCATATGGACCAGGTAAATAAATAAACAACAACATATATATTATCTAAAAATAAAGTTATGAATCGGAAAGCAATAAAACCTAGTGGATCTCGAACTACTTGGTATAGGTGCGAAATCGGGGAGTAATATACTGGGCAACTGTTTCATTACGCCGCCATGCCGTACAGAGGCCAATATACCTGACAGATCCTCGGGTTATTCAACGCTGCACGTGCATGTTTACTATATAATCAATAGATATTATCTTCTTGTTTCTTGTTTAAAAAACTTAAGAAAAGAAGAATAAATTTTTGAAGCATAATGTAGAATATATTTACGTTATAGCACAGTAAGAAATACAATGTTAGTATATGAAAATGTTACATATGAATTTTTAAAATAAACTTACCACAAACTGAACGATTTACTTCACTATAGCTCTGAAAAGAACTTTTGGCACAAGAAATTATAGAAGTAAATAAAAATTCAAAACTAAAGACGGGCAAATAAACAGTTAAAACGAGTAAAAAGCATATATCAAATGTCAACGGAGCGGTAAAATGGGTTAAAATTGCGTGGTTCCATGCACTGTAGTAAACATTATGAAAGGTCTTATTTACGCATTACTTGTCCCTTTTCTATCTTACTTCAACTAGTTTGTTGATACTTAATAAAATATGGACGTATATCTTTAGTAGCTATGCCTTATGTTATATACTTCTATCTCGCTTGTGTATATGAATGCTCCATTTTTTTTTTAAACTACGCTTGTCTTTACTATACCGATCAATTAATGACGTAACTACAAACATTCATGATTTTCATTTTAAATATATTAAGTATAACATAGTTAAGTCGTTTGAATATCGTGCAAAACCCTATGTCTATCTCAACTAAATTTTTTTCATAACGAGAACCCGGAATTTGCTACAGCTGACCGATTCAACTTTCAATATAGTATTAATTGTCGGTAAGAGCTATTGAAACAAATGGGTGATGTAAGACATTATTTTTAGAAGGTTGTATATACTGAGGAACATCATTAGAAAGGAAAACAGATGCAGGCAAAGAACTATAGGTAACATTTCTAGACTTAAAAGCTGCTTTCGACATAGGCAACAGAAATATAATATAAGGATTTTGGGCCAACTTAACTTGAATAAAAAACTAATTAGAGTAATTAAAAATATGTACAAGAGACTGATTGAAGCGTTACATACAAATGAATGGGCAAACATCAAGGAAAGTAGAAATGACCAAGGGAATAAAACAAGGTGATAGTATAAGTCCGCTACTGTTTATAACAGTAATTGACAGACTTTTCAAAAACACAAGAACAAGATCAGAACAACAGCGAACAATAATAGGATACAATAAAATTGAACTTGTCAAAATAAGCAGCTTACTATATGCGGATGATATTAGCATTAATAGTGGATAGCAGCAGGAAAAGAAAGTGGTGGAGATATGGACAGAGAAAATTGAGAAATTAAAACTTGAGATAAACAGTGAAAAATGCAAAACACTGCTTCTCAACAATAATAACAACAGGAGCAATAATACAACAATTCACAATAGAGGAAAAGAACGAGAAAGAGTTACAACTATGATATCCAGACAGTATAATGACAAAGACTGGACGATAGATGCTGACATCTGTCACAGATTAAAGAAAGCTATAACAACATATTACCTCCTAAATAAGAGCATCATTGGAAAAAGGGAAATATACAAAAATACTGAATTAAAAGTATATAACACAAATGTGCTAGCAATCATAACATTGGCCATTACAAAAAGAAGAAAACCAATGGAAATAGTTGCTGCCGAATAAAATACCTAAGAAAATAAGTGGGAAGGCAAAATGGGATAAAATACGTAACGAAGAAATAAAACGAAGGTACACTAGGAAATAATAACCAATAAAAAAAAAAAAACATTTAATGGTATTGGCATATAGTGAAGATGAAGATAAGTGATTGATTAAAATGTGCTAAAAAGCAAAAAGTATAGATAAAAAGAAAAAAGGAAGACCTACCTATGAAGAGTGGAACGATAGAATAGAAAAATAGAACAAACGAAGGAGAACTCATTCGGCGCCTGTAATGAGCATAAAGATTTGAGAGAAAGACGTTGTTCGAGTACCATGATAAAGATATTTATAAAAGCTCCTTTTTCTGAATACTGATATTTCCTACAGACCTTTTTTCCAACATATTTGGTTTGTCGCTTCGAGGAATTCTCCTTTAAGATATATTTGGATGTATATATATGTAATAACAAAGTAAACTTAAACTAAATGTTTATTTATCGCAGCAAACAAGTGAGGAAGTTCCTTATAAATTTAATTCACAGTGAAATTAATTTCATTTAATCAATATTCCAGGACAAATGCTTTCAAAATAAATTTGTAGTTCTTAGTTGATTATATTAGAATGTTAATGAGCTTTTCATTGAACAACATATTCAGGCATGTATCCACCGTGTTGGGCCCGCACAGCAGATGGCTTATAAAGACAGGAAAGACATGTAAATATTTGGCCGCACAATTATGCATTGTTGTCCTCAATTCCTGGGTACCAATTGCTCGTACATAATGGAGAAAGGTAAATACGTTAATGTGCATGTGTATTTCATACACATATGAACATTTCGTATACCTCGTAGTGGATATTGTGACTCATAAACTTTCATATCTCCTCCTCCGTCCTTTATCTTGCATCAGCTAAGCGTGAATGCATCTCCCGAGAACAACACCATCGCACATCGTTAGTTAATCTTATTTACGAGCATACATACATACACGCGGTATACCCTATAGTGAGCTCGCTGGGTTAGTTTCCCCAATATTGTGTTGTGCGTGCAGTACTGCAAGACTGCAAGACACCTGCTGCTTAAGTAAATATTAGAGTTGATGTACGTACATGCATATATGCTTATGTATAAATCCATGTGTTTGTATGTGCCAGTTTGTATTTTGTATATGTGTTTGCAGAGTTTACTGAGTCGTTGGTAGAACAAACCACCTGTCCATTACATCAATATGCGTAGTTATGAGAAGTATACAAACTAAACGTCCCATTAATTTTAATCCTAAACAATTTAAAAAGTTCTGCAGATAGTTTACCCAGCTTGTTAATTGTATCTGTAATATTATATGAAGGTTTGACAGAAATCCTATTAAACATCTACCTGCTTACGTGAGTGGTAAAAGTGGCAACGAGAATAATTTCTCGAATTGGGTTAACAGGAAATACTTACATTCGTAGTTGTGTCTTAGGTTAAGGATAGAGAATGAGAATAACATGATACTTTATGCTCTTCTCTTCAGACTTCTCTAATTTTTTGTAATGACTTGGTTGGAATACTAAAAGAAAAGTTAAGCAAGGTTGCTACAACTGTGGTGTCCATCGCTACAATTTATAGTGAAATGCGCCAATCACAGGTAATTATGTCTATTGTTGTAGGTTTCCTGCATACTGCAAGATCACTTATAACGACGATTTCATATAGTTTTCAAAAACGTTTACTACAAACTGCAATGCTTTACAAAATTTGTTGGTGAGGTAATTTATAGAAAAAATAATACAGAATGATAATACTTGTCGTAACTTTGCAATAAATGATACAGTAGTTTGTATTATATTATTGTGAGGTTTACTACAATTGTAACACCAGTCTATTATTATAACAATAATGAAATACTTGAGGATCTAAATCGCCAGACATAGATATATTTAAAAGTGCTTTTTTTCCTAATGCCTACTTTAACCTGCTCAAATACCCAAGAGCTAAAGATGAATGTTAGAGACTGGGCATTCATCTACTTCCATAAGTAATATCAAATAGTGAAGAAGAGCATGTTAACCTTTAGCTTAATAATATTTTTATATCTTAATAATAATGTTTTCCAAGATATCGTAACTATTTCCATATTCTTGGTAGGAAAGCGGTTAAATAGAATCCAGACTAGACAAACTTATTCATCCAATGGTATATGCGTTTTTGTTGATAACGAAGGAATTCTATCACCTGCTCAGTATGCGGACAGCCCACTTTTATAAGGTGTTACACGTTGTAGTCAATGTTTGTGTTTCCGATACTCTTTTGAGGAGCTTTACTATCATACATACGTGTTTTTACTACTCACTTTTACTAATTGTTAGTTATTTTTCTAAGATATATTTTTTGTTTCATTTATTTGCAGTAATCTACTATTTAAATGCGCAGGCCTTACGAGTTTAATGATTGTGTTTGCTTCTAGCATCCGTCGTCGTAAGTCTATATCGTGTACAATGCCATTTTGAACCATAGCTGATGAAATTTAGATAATTCATATTCTGCAATTTCCAGCCATTTACCACGATTCGTTCCACTTTATGTATTATTTTCCCCAACTATATAACTGCTGAACTGATATTACATTGCTTCTTTGCTTCTTACAGAACTTATAGGTCGTCGCCCGGATTTTAACTGCTTCAAAACTCAACAGTCTCCTTTTGCAACCTAGAGTAATATTACCGTCAGCCGAAGTGCATGCCCTCTCGTACTCTTCTTCTATCTTCACCCCTCATTTGAGAAAACATCAGGAGTATTAGAACAAACGTTTATTGATATAGTAAGATTATTTAAACTAACATTAAATTATTTATTTTGTAATATTGTGAAACAAAGATAAGTAGATCAGAAATGACAATTTTACTTAATTAAAGAAAACCTACACATCGTAACAATTATATAAACCTTTACATTTTTTAGGTGCATGAATATAGTGATTAATTCCGTATGCAGCTTTTTAGTATATCTATTGTACAAGATAAGATGGTATTTTGCTAGCTATTATCTAATTTTTAATACTGTGCATTTTATCTGATGTTCCACCTATTCTATTTTCGATGATTGGAAATAATTTTTTAAGCTAGACATGCGAGTGAAATATTTTGTGGCAGGTGCGAGAAACTCTCATTTTTTACCAATCCCATAAGCTTAATTACTCGGCTTGCTTAAAAATAGTATTGCCGCAATGGTACCCATATGTTTAACCGAAGGTACTGAACTGAAGTCGTAATATATACATACCTTTTTATAAATCATACTTTTGATTTAATTTATCATGCGTTATTCTTACTTCTCATGTAGTTGTGCGTCAGTATAAATTCGTTAAATTAAATTAGAATATACTAGCGTTTTCTTCTCTTATACGCATCTGTTATATACAGAGTAATCATTAATTTAAAGTCTATTGGTTGTTGTAATTTTTACAATGCAGAAAAAGTACTCTCGCGTGTTGCGATCGTTATTTTTGTCTCACTATAATTCATCTTCATACATACGTACAAAGCACATAAACGGGAACAAGATTCAAGAATTGCGTGCCGCTTATAACTTCATCCTTGCAAACGCACATACGTTTTTTTCTTTTGAGTAACATGTCTCTTTCTATCTGTGCGGATGAAAGTATTTTCTTCCAGATTCCATAACGAGTTCATCATGGCTTTGTATATATGAACATGAACACCATATGCAAAGAATTCTGGGAATAATTAAAACCTAGTAAACTGAACATATTCAATGAAAAGCTTTCTATGTAATTTGCAGGATCGTAACGTGTTAGTTTCATTGGCTTTATATTGGGCTTGAGAAACAAATAACGATAACGTATTGCGCGAAAGTTTTGAGACAGATTTTATTTGAGATCATAAAAACAAGAAGTGATTTCTTAAATATTTCACAATACGCAACTGTTTGGAAACATCGTCCTTCTGCTATATCTCCATTATTTTCATATAAATAACTTTATTTTTATCTGTTTTTAATCTCAAAAATATCTAGTATTTGAGTTTTCTGCACGTTACTTGCGCAAAAAATTTATTTTTATTACTACTAACTACAAAACTGCCCCGAATTATAATCGTTTATTGGCTACCTTTACACATGAAATCTTTATGACAAATCGATATAATTCCAAAACAAAACAATTAATAAATATCTTTTAGAATTCACTTACTAGATAAGAAATATAGGTATATCAAATTGTCAAAATTAATCCTGACATACATATATTCACCTCAAAAAACTGCTTATTTCTTCTGTTACCGAAAAGTGCAGAAAAATCATGTACTCCAGCTATGAGATTCTATCTTACAAAAAGACCATCAAAAACACAAGCATTTGTCCCCAAATAAACTTCTGCTCAACAAAATCCGAATCTTCATTGAATCAGTGGACCTGCTTAATATTTAAAACCAAACTATGCCACAGCAATATACATGTATTATATTGTCGTGGAATAAGCATTTGATTTTATTTAAGAATAAACTAGTTTTACTTTTATGTATTTAAAATAATATGATATAACAAGAAAAGGACATAAATGTAGCAGCAGACAGCCAGACGATGTCCAGAGTGTATGAGAAACCTCTGCATTTGGCAATTCCTCCAAGGCATTTTCCTTCGGATGTTCCCTTCAGGAAGTAGAGTGATTCCTTTTTTAATAATACTTCTGATTTAACTTTACAGAGTCCATAGCTGACTGAGTCTTTCACAGAGCTTTCTGAGCTCTTTCACAGGTTCGGTGTGACCGAAATTTTGAATCTACTGGAAGATCAAAGGCGGTGACAGTGTAATCTTGCGATTAGCACATGTAATTTCTTATACACAATTCAACACGTCCGCGTCTACTATCGCTTCGCTGATTGATGTTGTTGTCTGTAATTGCCGCACTTGGCTCGATTTCCTTTTTTGTGGTTGGGTGTTTATGTATCCCTTGATATACCAGTGGCTGATTTTACCTTATTTTGAGGCGTGGAAATGATACTTATCGCTAAGATTGCTATCATAATCGTAGATTTTAATCTTCCTCATTTTCTCCATTCTTCCACAACGTGTGCTAAATTTAGGGGACGTTGATGTTGTGGTCGACAGGTTTTATAGTATGATTTACACAACTTGTGAACGTTCTGTAGCCTAGTATGGAACGGCGGGGTCAACCTATCCTCTATGGTTTAACTCGGTCATAATAGCGAATCTTTAACTAATTAGAATACCTATAGCTAAACAGGAAGCGCTTAAGAACTTCTAGTTTCGCGTACTATCACAGTGAATTCAGAAGAGTTAGAAACTATATGCAAAAACCAAATATCCTCCTCATACCAGTTATACCTACCTGAAATTGAACTGACAATCAAATCCAATCCCGAAGAACCCTCCCTGAAGTTAAATCTAACTTCATGAGGATTAAGCAGAGTACTACAGGAATTCCAGGCAGATTGACTGATGATGACAAGACGTTCGAGTCACCTCAGAAATAGTTGACACATTCGCTAGCCTTCCCTTGCTACGAACATCTAACTGCAAGTATGTTGACTCTTATGATGAGTTCTGCAATTTTTCCCCATTGCATTGAAGTCTGTCACTGAGGAAGAGATAGTGAAGTGAACTCTATCTCAGAAATCTACTGCTGGCGAAGATATGCTGCCCAGTTTTGTTGGTGCGAGACTGTAGGTTTGTCTTTGCTAAGCCGCTCATGCTTATTATAAATAAAGCAATACAGTCCTGTGTGTTTCTGAATCTATGGAAGAGGACAAGAATTTATCCCGGTTCATAAAGAGGTAGTACAGTCCTCCTTAAAAATTATCGCCCCTATCAAATTGTTCGAATTGTGCCAAGGTCTTTGGATTCGTAAAATTTACAAATCTAATTCTCAGGTAATGTTCAGCATCGATTATTCAGAACCACAACATGATTTCCTCTCGAGAAGATCTACTGTTACCAACCTCGCAGCCATAACTCATTTCATTTCTCAACAATTGGATTGCTGTGCAGAGGTGGACGTAATTTAGATAGATTTTTCAAGTGCGTTGGTGCTTATTGGTTGAATTGAATAGGTTTGGCCTTTCACCCTTTCTTAACCTTCTTAGATCTCATTTATCTAATAGAGCTAACTATGTATCTTACAATAGCTTCTGCTCCAAAACATTTGGGTCTGCTTCTGGCGTACCACAGGGATCTTGCTTGGGATCTCTTTTCTTCATAATGTACATTGTTGATTTGCTAGATTCGAAGAATACGTCAGATTTGGATGCACAATTACTGCAGGACAATATCAACATCATATCCAACTGGTGCTGAACATTAGCAAATGCAAAACAATGCGATTTATCCGAAAAAGTAGATCACAGCCGCCTGCCTCTTACTTTATTGATAATCAGCAACTCTCTTCGGCTGGAACGTCCACTGACTTAGGCGTCACTTTTGAGGTAAAACTTTCTTTTTTTGCATCATATCAACCAGATCGTTTCCACGTTCTCGAAGAAACGGGGCTTTGTAATACAGGTTTCTACCTATTTTTACGATCCTAAGGTCTTAATGGCATTTTACTTTGCTTTTGTCGTGCCTGGATTGTAATACATCTCAATCGTACGGTCACCATATGTTGCATTAGTTACTTATTGAACGCCCACAGCGTCGAAGTTCCTGTCCTTTCATCTGGATGGCATTTATGCACCTAGGGGTACGGACTATGACGGCCTTTTGATGCGACATGGAGTGAATCCCTGTCTAGCAGAAGAGATGTTCATGGAGCCTGTTTCATGTGGAAGTTGGTTCATGCAGCAATTGATGCCCCTTTCCTGCTTTCCTCGATCTCCTTTAATGTTCCCGTGCTTCTTCCAGATTCTCTAATACCTTTTCGCTCCCTACCGTAAAGACGAATATCCTACGAAATTCCCTGCTTTTCCGTATGTACCAAAATGCTAATAGAATTTATAATGATGTGTTTTTTGATAAACTTAAATAACCTTATTTATGTATCTAAATATTTCTAATACTTATTTTTTTTTAGTGCGCAAACATATGTTACTTCTTTGTATAACACTGTCCTGTAATTGATTCTGTTGGGCAATAAATTGCTATTATTAATATTTAATTTTCAAATATATTTTTATAATTGTTAAACTGGAGAAATTAGTTTCTCTTTTTGTATTTTAAGTTATTATGTATTTTATTAATTAGTAAATTCTGTAAAAAATTCTCGTGTTGTAGTTTTTTCCTGGAATAAAATCTTAACGTTATTAAAGTTGATTTTCAGTACTTTAAGATTCAAACATTTTAAAATTGTTTTATCAAGGGAAGTGTCCGTTAGAAGAGGTTTCACTGTACCATAAAATGTGTCAAAATGTCCGTGTAATACGTTATTTTAATTTTTTGTATTTGCATTTTTAATTTAATTTTCTCCATAAGCAAATATATAGTAAGAGAATGTATTTTTTTTTTTAAATTACGGTACTAAATGAAAATTTAAAGGAAGCTCTGATCAACTTATTATTACTGTTCTTATAGATACCCATCGAAGATTATAGCACTCATACTTTTTAAGTGCATTTTGCAAGATCACTGATACATGAAACATTTGCAGTACCTGCCTTGAACCCTTATCAGTTTAATAGCGCATATCTCGACAAACCCATGACAGCCCGGCTCCCAGAAAGGTGTAATACGCAAATTCACGCTACATTTTTAACGTACTGATGCCCTTCTGAACCGAATCCGTTTAAAGCAATGTTGCCGGTTCAGGTCCAATATGCAAGTCACTCGCGTTCGGAGAAAATGACCGAAAGTACTGCCTAATTACAGTCGACTCCATCACGTGAAAGGGGTTCCTGAATTAAAAATTTTAATTAATACAGACGATTCTGATTTTAATGATTGTTTTTATTCTGAGCGAACGCAACCGGTAATGTTTCATTTGGGTTTGCAGTAAAAAAAAGGAATAGATAAAAAACAAAGCCGAGTGCCTCTATGTGGTTTGATTAATTACTACGGCTTTCAGTTGGTGCATTTCGAATTCGTGTTTGGAAGTGTATCTACGGAATATTGAAAAAAGGTCTACAAAAAAAAATAAATACAAGCAGTGAAAATATCGCTGACACTATATATAATATAAAAAATATACAGTGATGGTTAATACGTAATGGACAAGCTAACAGGCAGGTTTCATTTCGCGATCCGCGGCAATTTTACAAAACCCATTTCGAAAACACATTAACTGTATTTGTAAAGGGGACATGGAAACGGGCTATTATCATTAGCGGAACTTTATCCTTTAAATGGGGGTGAATTACGCGGCCTTTAAAAATTTAAATGCAGAGGGATCGTTAGAAGACCGTTTCACTTCTGTTTAATTATCTTAATAACCGCTTCGCATTTCATTTCTGGGTTATCGATTTTTAAAAATGTAAGTGCCTTTGTTGCATATATTTTTAATGATATGATTATTTGGGAGACATCACAATTACCGAGTACCTGAAAGAATATGAAATAGATAATTTTAACTTAAAAATTATTTTAGTTTCTAAAATAACATCTCACGTGTTCTACACTAAAACCTAAAATAATGCATGCATGCATTAATTTTTTCAATAAGACTTGATTAAGAGTCGAAGTACGTTTTACATGAGACTTAAGAAAGTTGTTTCATTAAACATCCACAGCAATATTCACTATTTAGAAAGAAAGCTGACTTAATATACTATAATGTTGGTACGTTAATTACTAGAGTCATAAGTTATTTACTGAAATTAAGTTAAAGTGGTTAATTAATTAGCCAATATTGAGAATTATACAAAGTTTTTAAGGTAAAGAATAATTTGTCCAAAGTCTTCAAGGAATATTTTTTAGACAATATGGCCACTTTAAAACAAACAAAACTCGAAATTAAACAAAACATTTCGACATTTATTATCCACTGAAAAAGACAAAAATAAATTTTTGTTTAATTTGAAACTTTTTGTTTAATTTGGGTTTTGGTTTGTTTTAAAATAGCCATATTTTCCAAAAAATAAACCTTGAAGATTTTGTACACATTGTCCATTCATTGATTCCTTGAATTCAACATTCATATATCATTCCGCAATGAAACATAAATTTAAAGAAAAGATTTAATATATTTAAAAAAATAGAAATATAATTTTTTCATAAGCTTAATTCATTAAAAATACGTCATTTTTAAGAAAAAAAGGGCGAAAATCGTATATAAAATATTGAAATTATTGTATTTTATTTTTGACTCATCTTTTTAATTGTTAAATTTCAAAGATTTATTTAAATACAATATTTTGAAAAAGTACGATGTGCACATCGGAAAAATGTCAAAACAAAAACTTCAATTAGCCGAAGAAGGTACTTGGAACTGATGCGGGAAATATTAGAAAAAATTTTGATAATTGTTATGAAGTCAGTAATTATTTGACTACTACTTTGATGTTCTCTGGGTTTATATGAAAAATATATATAAGCAACGATATAATAATTCGTTGGAGTTACAAAATAGAGTAAGAAATGTGATAAATGCCTGAGAAAACTATTTAAAAAGAAATAATATTCTGCTTATAATGATAAAACATGTTTGACATTAAAATTGACCACACATACCAACATTGAGATATTTGTATTTATAAACTTTTAGATTGACAATTCGACAATATTTAAAAAATATGGAAAAACATAGGATAGTGGTTCAATTTAAAGGACTATCAAAATTCGAGTTTCCTAGTAAGTACATTGCGCAATTGTTTTTGTCAATTGGTAATAGCATTGAAGACGCTATTACTTTGCTAATTTAACTGAACTTTGTAGCATTAATAACAAAGATAGAAATGGTGCGCAATTAATTTGGCTTACCCTATGTAGGCTATAAGGATAATTTGGACTATATCCGAAAATAGCATGTCATGTAACATACAAACAGCACTTTGAAGACACGGAAAGCTTTATACTTCGTTAAATGTCGCAAACATATAGGTAAAAAGGTATTTTTCGAGTGACTGCGGAGGGTACTTTCAAAAATTACTGTCAAACTACATCTTTTAATCTGGGAGATGGTCGTGAACGTTATTCCTGAAAGAATCAGAAGTCACTGGGGAAATGTCTAACAAAAAGGCTTTTTATTTATAGATTGGAGACGATCGAACGTAATCAACCGTGTATAAAATCTTATTTCAAATCCCCTTCCAACCTTTTTCCACTCTTGCTACACAGTTCATTATAAACTCGTTTGTTTCCGATGGTACTTTTCCAATTTTAAAGTGTTTTCCTACGGCATATTGTATCCGTGACTATTATGGCCTCTTTACGCCAACTCCTAGCTTATGTTGGCTTTGATTTTTTTAGCCATAAAAGAATCCAGCAGTCCATTAGAAGTAGAAGTCCAGGAGATAGTAATATAGAGAATATTAAGCGAAAAGGCTTTATATAGTAGTTATTGGAAGGGATGTTGCGGAAGGATCTAAAAACAGTGCTGGTCCCGCAAGTTTCTCTTAATGTAGACCCAGATTTACCCAGAAATACTATGGTCGAAAGGGATAAGGGAAAGATCTGTAAGGTCTCTCATAGGGCAAATAAAATCATAGTCTTGAGAAACGTTCCTATCACACCAGATCCTGATTTTGTTTTTTGATACTAAATCAAACTCCAGATTTATCTGTCAATATTGTGAATAAACAGTCACTTTTAAATATAGTAGGACATTTTTCTAGATAAATACGCAATGCAAACAAAAGATTATGTTTGTGCTTTCAAATGTTAAACGTCTTTTAATTCTAAACTAAAAGAAACGCTGAATCACTGAGGAGAAGCAAGAACTGCTCCAAATTCAATTTACAGCTAGGAAAGTTTCTCTGATATATATATTTGGGAGATTCTATTTATAGCAAGTGATGCTTATATTGTACATACAATTTAATATTCAGAGCAGCCCGTTATTCTTTTTTTCTTGTCACTAAATTATGCACTGCCTTTCTGTTTAATAAATAAGTAACTCTCAGTTACAATATCAATGGTGATGAAACAAAATTGAAGAACTAAATTTAAAAATTCATACATTGGTTCCCATAACTTTGGGGACGAAAAACTATTAAATCTCTAAATTACATATACCTACTAGCGTTTTTGAAACTCGAATTGTGTAGTCTGATCTTAAGACCTGAAGCTGGGAATCGATAGCCTTATTACTCAAAACCTGGTATTATTCAAAATCTATCTTTACCCAAAATCGAACTTTACCATAAGTCGATTTCGGGCACCCAATTTTGAGTATCGTTCCTACTATTTGCATTCTAATTGTAAGGTAAAGCTTCACCTTCAAGTGTAATGTGGTATCCTTGGGGTGGATTTGAAAAATCATACACATGATATATGCATTCTTCAGTTTCATTTAATTGGATTCCTTTATTAAATTATTTTGTTAACTAGTTGTTATTACAACAGAATTTATTCTTTATTTAAATTTAATAAGATGCCTGCAAAGACTATTAAAATGTGCCTACCTGCATCGACACATACATCCATAAAAGTGAAGCCATATGTGCGTTTATTTATGAGCATTACTCACTTGAGTGTATCCGTCAGCACCCCGATCTCGCAATCAGAAACGTAAACGCTGACGGCCACGCAATGCATCATTTTCTCCGCCCGCATCTCGCATGTCCCAATGCATGTGCCGTTGTTTTCTTGTGCGTCGAGCGTAACATGCGACTTTGACAGTTGCGCTGGGGTTGTCGGCGTCGTGATAGATCTGGGATTAATAAGTATTGTGTTTCCAGAAAATCGTCGCATGAATTCCGCGAGCTGCCGTCTCTGTTTTCCCCCGATACTGCTGCGCAAAGACAGAGGCACACGTTTGCGTTGCGTTATTCAAAGCGCGTGTCGCCTAGGTTGAAGGAAAAGTGTTTTGTCGTTTCTAATAACGGCAAAGTTTCGTATCCGTTTTTGTATACGCGTGCAAACACAAAAGGCATGTATGTTAGTGTCTTCGTAATTCTGCAAACATATGAATGACGTTTGGTGGAGCTTGTCTGTCGCGTTTGTCGTGAAATTGCGAACATATGTACAGTACGTGATACTCTTCAGTTGGCACACTGTCGCAGCAATAATACTACTGGCAATGATATTAAATGTACGAGGAAAGGTAGAAAAAGATATATAGAGGTCACAGGAGAAGTAGGTAGGTACCATTCGGATGATTTACTTGCGTTTTCTCTGAGTTATTTTTTGTTTTTTTTTAATTAAAACTACGCCGCTGTTAGTTCTATTCAGAAAGTTCATTACTTAATATATCATCTGTGAAGAATCTAAATATGTTGTTTGATCTTTACCTGCCTTGTTGACTATATACAATAAAGTGGTCGCTTCTAAGCCATTTCGTTTTTTTTTTTTCTTGATTACCAGCCAGTGCGTTGAGGAAAACGACAAGTTCATAAAAGCATTTATCAAAAAGAATATCGTTCAGGTTAGCTTTGAACTGAATGAATGAACCTTGGCACAACTCGCCTTTCTTATGCGATTCTCGATATATTCTACTGGCTAAACATTTTCAAATATAAAGAATAATCAAAGACTAGTGTATTACTCAATCAAATATAATAATAAGTATCGGTTTACTAGTTTCGGTTAAATAGCAATTCTTAGAGCCATCTAAGCAGAAAAAATATAATGAAATACAGGAGGTTAATACTAACTAAATACTTACGTTAAATTCAGTAGGCAAAGACAGTACAATTTGTTTGTTTGTAATATTATTATATGTAGGTGGCCATATGTATTGTAGTGGTTAAATAAATTGCTACTATTTAATTATACCGTTATGAGTTTTACTTTTATCTGTTTTAAAAATTTTCCTTTAGAATTTTCCCTTCAAGAAGTAAAGATGATCGGTAAAAAGATACCTACACATTGAAATCAAATATTAGAATTTGAATATTATATATTTGCAACAGATTTTGACAGATCAAAGTTGGATCAAGTTTCAGTTCGAAGGAACGTATTCTTTACAGTGTATTTATTTTGCTTAAATTAGTTTAATAATGCTTTTATATCTATTTGTAATCCAAATTCATTGATATAAAAACGGAAATACAGGAGAAATTGGTGGGAATTCGGTTTTGTCAGAGATTGACGTGTATGCGAGTTTGCATACTAATTGTACAGTTAATATTTTAAGAGTGTTAATTAAGGGTAGTAATTTGCTTTGTAAAATTCAAAAAGTTTTTTTTTATGATGTACATACACGTATCTTTATTTTATAAAGAATGTAAAGTGATTCCATAATTTTGGAATAGTTTCAATTTAGTTTAAACAATTCATAGTTGCATTTAGTCACAAGGGTATTCTCATATATTAAATATCAAATATTCCCCTCACAGCGGTGAAATTAACGAACTTTTCTGAGGCAGTTTGCAGGCCTTACGAAGACAATCGCTATCGATGTCTGTTAGAAAATTTTAATTCGAAAGCATTCACTAGCTAACTTCCGTGAGAGACGGACGTGTGTCGAGTTATTTTATAAAATTTAACGGTTTTTTGATAAAATCCTATTTATTACAAATTCCAATCTAAAAATGATGGTTAATTGTAAAACAGTTTATCATATTAATTTTACTTACATTTTACCTACATAATTGTTGAGTAATTTTCTCCAACGACGATATTCACGAGATATGTTCTTGTCCAGAGCCATTCTTCGTAATTCGAAGTACCAGAACCTCATTCGACGTCCTATTTCAGAACTGATGCGATGCTTGCCGATTTACTCCCTCCAAAGGTATTCTGCGCCAATTTCAACTTAAAAAATAAACGTATTATTTTAATTCGTATCTAAATTTTAGTATACTCATAAGAAATTTTATTTTAATACGTTCGAGAAATTTGTTTCGTTAGGAATTTTGTATGTAACCGTCGAGTACTTACCAAGCACTGGTGGAAACTTTTATAAGATAGTAGTTCTAATTTTACCAGTTGATATTTATTCACGGCACCCAGTAATCTTTACCAGCACATGTTGCACATACTGATTTGCCCGTCATTTAAGCTTAGAATTACACGGGTAAATGTCCCGAGAACGCGGGAATTTTAAAATTTAAAATTAAACGTGTTTATTTTCTGTGATGAATTTGTATTACAAAACTTGGAATTACTAACTAAAAACGTAAATGTTATTTAATAAGCGAACTCATTTGACTTACCTGAGATAGCGTCCGGGGGCGTACTGAAAAAAAGGGGGAGTATGTATTTATTCGTAATTTTTTTAATGTCGGAGCGTCCTCTAGCCTATTGCAGTCAGAAATTCTCACCCCGCATGCCATCTGGCATTTGAGAGGGCATACTTATGATTAGAAATTATTAAAATAAATGACATTAGGATGTTCAAAAATTGGATTAAAGCATTACATTTATAAAAAAAAATTTTATCCGGGTTGTATGCTACCTTGTAGCATCACAGTATATAATACTTTCTTTCATCTTTCCTGGAAAATCACCAAAATGTCTTATCTGCTTATGTTAGACGTTAATGTTAAACGTTTTACTTAAATGTATAAGAAAAATATACAAAAAACGCTTTCCCCTATTTCAATTTATTTAGTTCAACCAACAAATTGGAACAATCTACGCACTTTTGAACTTTAAAGCCTCGCAAATAGTTGTCCGTTCACGTTTCTTTGGAGGTAAAAGTACAGTTTCTATAGGTAGAAATGGTTCTTTTACAATGCTTCAAGTGGTTGCTTCGCCCAAGCCCTAGCTGCTTGGAGGTTGGGTTGATAGGTGCCGATTTAGAATTGATTTGTTTGCTCTGCGTATATAAATCATAAGCCATTAGCTTTTACTCGTTGCTAATCCCTCGAGAATTTTTTGATGGACCTGCGAAATGGTCATTATGCTGCCCAACATATCTGATAGATAGTATATAATAGCCCTAGAATAGTAGTTAGGGAAATATAATTGTGTTATAAAAAAATAAGACAATACGTTACAGCATTTGGTAAGAATTTAGAATGAATTAAATAAAATAAAATATCAGATCTGGCTTTTTAAATATTCCCTTGCGATGACGATTTCGATCGTGCTTGCTAAATAACTATGCCTCCCAAATTCTACAAACTCTAATTCATACGGAGAGTGGTTATATGTACGTGCTGTTTAGATCGAAGTTACACCCGTTCTTTCTTGTTGATAGACTTCCCCAGTGGAAGTGCGGGAATAAAAGGTTCAAAAAGAGCTTAATAGAAGAAGCTGTAAATTAAAACGACTCTAAATGAATTCTAATAGATGACGATTAAAACAGAATCCCAAAATAAAAGCGAATAAAAAAAACCACAGAAGGAATCTGGTAAGCGGTAGTTCGGCAAAACGCCATGATATACGGAAAGATTACCTGAATTCTTTTCATTTCTTTTATTCTGTGTTCACGTTGTCTTTTTCTTTACTAAAAGCGCCACGGTTACTTTTTCCCCTACTGTACTTGTGCCATATTTATTAATTGTTCTTTGGAAAGTTTTATTTTATTGAAGTACCTTAATTATTTTTATAACACGTCAAAAAAAAATTGCTACTGAAAACAAAATCTATTATAAAATAGTGAAAAAAAGTGAAAATCATAATAACTCGCAAAAGTAGAACAGATAGACAAAGGACAAGCTCAACAAAAATCAAAGCGTTTGTTACGAGGAATTCAATGATGTAAACACCAGTGGCGGCTGGTACTAAAGGGCACAAGGGCACGTGCCCACCCAACCAACAAGATAAACACAGAAAGAAATTCGCATGTGATTCAGTGCATTATTTAATTTTATTATTTTTACGTATTTTTATAACGATGGTATCAAAGTTTCCTTCCGCACCAGAGACACTAGTGCATATGCGAACGCTGTTCCGGGGCACTATTTCCGATGTACCTATTTCGAGTATCAATCGGACGGCTCCGTTTATCTTCGCCATATGCGCTTATACGGTCACTGTGGGGTGCAATTTCGGCAATTTCGTGTCTCCATTTCTCCAGTTAACGTCTTGCATTCATTGCGACTGCATTGTTTTAAGCGCGTACCGCGCATATGTGATTTCAAAGGTTTGAAGTGACGTATATTATTGATGATGGAGGTTAATTGTGTGCAAAATCTTTTAAGAAGCCCGCTATCGTTTGAGGAAAAACTTTTAATTAAGAAGAAAGGAAGGCCTATTCCTGATCTTCAAATAAACTACACTTGCCCAAGTAAAACTGGAACTTACAATAGAGTATTCAATAAAAATATATATGAAAAATATGAGTGGTTGTGCGCATGTTCACTAACAAATAAATTATTTTGCTTTATCTGCTTAATTTTTAAGAAAGAGGTTAGTGCATGGAATTCTTTTATTAATATACTATATATACTATAGGATCAAATTGTTTTGGCTACTAGTTTCGACATATTGTAGTAATTGTCTTCTTCAGGCCTCAGCATGATCCCATAATAGGTGACTGTTGCGGCCGGGCATTTCTTTTCCCACGATGTCCGGTCAGCGAATCATATATATAACTATAATCCAGTTTTAAGACACTGTTTGTAAAATTTTCAATCCGTTGAGTATTATGAGATCAAGCTGAGGCCCGAAGAAGACAATTACCACCATATGTAGAAACTAGTAGCCAAAACAATTTGATCCTCCAGTATATTCATGAAAGAATTGGGAAGTACACTTTCGAATTAAATAATAAATTTATATATAATAAATTTATTTATTTATTTTTATTTTGTGCCCACCCTCTTTCATAACTCACGAGCCGCCACTGGTAAACACATGTTCTATTAAAAGAAGTGAAATTTCCCCAATTGAAGTTGTCTGAGTTTTCATTTACAATTAGTGACGAAGTATGTTAAACTTGAGGTATAACACATTTGGTAATGTAAGTAGATTTGTACTAAGATATTTCAAAATTAGGTTCATTTATTCTAAGTGATAATAAAATTATAACCGCCTTTCTCAAACAATATAAGTGAAAATGTTTATAAAATCCAAGATTTTTTTGGAAATTAACGAGTTTAGGCCTAAGTATGTTAAACGTTATTTGTTGACGTTTCTAAAAATGGAGTAATAATAGGACCATTCTATTTAAGAAAAGATAAAGAAGGCCGTATTGACGCTACGAAACACTCTGTATAAATGCTGTTTTACGTTATAAGGAAATCATAATCCTGCAGCAATTAATAAAATCCTTTTTTCGTATCTCTTACAGTTTACCAGTTATAGTGTAATTCCTTCCTAGTAAAACGCCCTGCATATCCAAGTACCTACCTTTATCATATTTTATGATATCACAATTAAATATAAACGGCATTATAATTAATAAGTTAAATCTACAACCTACTGCATTCTGAATGAATGGAATCCTGCCGAGCGTTGATGCAGCAACTTCTCCATCTCTGCGTCTATCTCTCTTTATCTCTGTATGCACAGATGTTGTTACGTTAGGCTGCATGGGTTTACAAAAAATGGCTCCCATTTACATAAATATTTTACGTAAAGACCATTTACTTTTCAATCCGTGCGGCAAATTTGTATCACTTTCAATTAGTCGTAATGAACTTCGACTGTTCAGTCAATTAAGGGAGGCAGTGGATATCGTGCAGCACTGCGACCGACTGCGCCGTCATTATCCGCCGTTCTGTAGGCCTTAAAAATAGACCAGATACACTCGCCACCAACCAAGGTTAGGCGAGCGGTCGGGAGACGTAGTGAACTGGCAAACGGCTTTGAAAAAGTCGTAACGCGACGAAGAAGAAATCGTGGAGACGAACCTTGACTCCGAGAAACCCTTTATTTATTACTTCGTCACCGGAAGTTGGCGGAATAATCTCAGTCTTCTTGTGTTTGCGTTCGCTTATTGCCAGGGACGGATTTAATTTCGTGCGGCGAGGTGATGTATGGTCTCTGGGTGATGCAAAAACGTTAACGATTCGGTCCGAACTTCTGGGTGGAAGCGAGTAATGCTTTAGACAGGCGATATATGCTCGCTTGCATAAGTCGTTTCATTAGTTTTTTTCCTGCCGCACAGGAAAGATTATGCAATCTATCATAGCAATTTCTGCATCAACTTAGACACTTTTCTTAATACCTTTTCTTATTTGGTCTTTACGGCTTTTACGCGAATAATTCATTTAATATTTATGTGCAGTGTTTGTAAAAACCACCCCATCATTTGCTCTCTTCCTTTATTTCCTTGACTCATTACATTACTAAGTCAAATTTATAAAGCAAATAAATATCAGCAACGGCGGTATGTATTTTATCTTGCGTTTCCTTCGGTAGGTTTTTTTTTTTGCAAATGTTATTAAGTTAAAGCTCATAATCTGTTGTTTGAGGTTTATTGAAACATTTTTACAATTATCTAGGTAATCGATTTTTTTCTTGTAGAATAGTGACTCCGACTAATATTCCGACGAAGCCGCATTTTGCTTTCTTTGAAAAATAATGGAAAAGTGCCAAAAAATTGGGGATGGCCAACAATCTATCCCTAATCGGGGTACCTGGGCGCTCACTCATTATTGAAAATGAGGAAGTAGACATCCTGGACAACAAAGGTGCTACGGAGCAATTTCAAAGAGCAAAAACTGCCACTGGCATAGCACCTACGGTGGCTAACCAACATACCAAATTCTGAGTAAACCAGAAAATACTCCAGTATTGGCACAACTGTCCTGGTTTGATACATGCGAAAGAGTGTATTGCGCCTAGTCATGCCAGAAACAAGGGAACTGCTAGAACTTCACCACAAAAAAAAAACAGAACACTGTAAACTCATAAAGCATCTACACAGAATCAGCCTCTCTGATGCCCATTGTGTTTAGAAGAGGTCTTCCCGTTATTTGGCCTGGTGTACTTGAAATTTAAATAAAATGTTTCGGTTCCTTCCGTCCAATTATTAACATTCGATTATCAAGTTTTTCGATATTATGTGGAACATCACCTTTATAAACATTATTTCTAACAACACCCTATAAAAGATAATCTACAAGAGTTAAATCAAAAGATCTAGTCGAGCTTTCAACAACTCCATTATTTCCAATCCAACAGTTTGGCAACTCTTGACTTAAGTAGTTCCGTATAATTACCGCTTGTGAACTGGTGCGCCGTCTTATTGCCAGCACAAATGTTGTAACTGGTTTAATGTAACATTATTATCTAAGAAGTTAGATACGTATATGCGAAGACGATTTAGGTGTCTTTCGCCATTTATTCTCTCTTGATAAATTAATGATCCTATCAGACGATTTGCAAAAATGCTCATCCAAATGTTTTATCCACAACGATGTTATGTTATAAACTTTCCCAGTAATTAGTTACAGTATTCCAGTCGTATAAAAATAATCAGGCAATAAACGATGGCTAACATGGAGCTCGCACGATTTAAGCTTATTTTGACGCGAAATTTTCCATACTTGAGTGTTGGGCACATCTAATTCTGACACTACTTCTCTTGTAGATGTTGATAGTTATTATTTACCTGAAAAACAATACAAAATTTATACAAACTTTGCGAAAATACACCTTTAATTTATCGTTTGTAAAATATCTCCTTGATTTTCTTCTAAATATTCCGGGTTACCATAAATATTACGCGATTTAGTAAACGATCCTCTTTTCGAGACCGTATTAACCACAAAATTTAGCAACTTTAAACCTACCATCTATCTACAATAGTAAGTGAGATCTCAATGGTGAAGATAGAAAATGAAGCAGCCCGTGTTTTTACACAATAGACCTTAAAAATGTAGGAAACGAGCCTAAAGGGTAGTAATTTTTTTAAAGTGCTTCCATTTGCCTCTAAAAAAAAAGCGATTCTTAAAGAAGTTCCACACATTTCGCAGCATTTGAACAGTAAGAAGCGTTGGTTGTGTATCATCTTTAACAAATTAAATGTGAATTGAATCTCAACAAATCTTGGTTTATTTGTGCAACCGAAACTACAAGTACTGCGTACTGATCAATGCGTAATTCAGAATTGTTTGCAAATAATTTTTAATTACTATTTCAGTGTACTGTAGCTTTGAGTGCATTAATAATAATGCAATAAACATTTAATTTGCTAATGATTGTACATATATCAACGACGATAATTGGAAGTTAATTGGAATAATATAAAAAATCATCAAAGAATTACAAGCATCTTTGCATGATTGGGTGAACATGTTTGCATGTAAATAGTAGTAAATAGGTAGTAGTTCTTCTCATCTGTGTAAAAAGCAAAAACTGCTTAAACTGTATTTTCATCAGTGTTTTAGCACCGATGATTGTTTTCATAAACGTGTATTTGGAACAGTTAAAATATGAACATGTATTTTTATACTAAAATACAGTCATTGTTTGGTAATAAGAAATAATTGTATACGGCTTCAATACAAAATATCAGTATCTTCCTTTGTATCAATTTTAATTTGTTTGAACCAAGGGAAAATTGAATTTAGATGACTACGAAATGTATTTAGTTTAACTTGAGATTTAGTTAGTAAACATATTTTATCGAACTATCGATGCGGTTTGAAACAGAATATATTAGAAATTAATACTTATGTAATTAGTGTCCAATATACTGATGGTACTAGGCCCTTCTTTAATTTACGAACTTAATCATTCGGACTTAAATCACTGTAAAGATTCGAATCGCCCATCGCTAATTCGTGTAAGTCAAAGTTAGTAGTTGGGCACACTTTATACGAAGCCGATAATCTATCTTTCTTTGTTAATTTACCGGACTTCTTTCGATTACTACACTGTTGAAAATTTTAACACTTTTTTGACTAATTTAATAGTCAGGAGAGGTCCACACTCTTTTCGTGTTATTTTGTCGAGAACTATACGAGTTTAAATTTGACGAGCAAAGATAGTCAAGTATTGTCTATTGCTAAGGGGTTATTTTGTCCAACTGACACGTGGAATTATAAAATACTTCTAGTCACATTTTGTTTGATCTAGACTAGACAAATTTACTAGCTGTTTAACTAAATGAATGCGATCTATTGATTGATTTAACACCCTTTTCTAAAAACGACGTTTTTTTTTAATATGCAACTCTTATTTCTTAGTGCTATAATATTCTCTCTTTAAGACGTTTTCTCAATTATAAATATGCAGAACTACTCATTCAAAAGTTTTGGTTTCAACTAAACGTGCCAATTTTCAAATGATTTTAATTTAATTACGTAAATAGATGTTCCCAATACATCTTTAAGATGTTGATTTTTTTTATGCACACTGGAATTAACGTTTAATAACACAAGGTTACACTTTGCAGGTCAATACACGTTTGGTGGTTTGTTTGTATATGTTAATACGCAGAAACAAACCCGAAAACAGATACACGTGCAATGCACCTGGTGCGTATAATGCAATACCGTATTAGATTAAGTGGGGTTTCTATATTTCTATCCGGGGAAAAAAATTTGATTGGTTGACGCTTCTGAATGTCTAGAAAAATAGTAAATCCTCATATCTGAACAAAGAATTCACACGAAATTCTAGTAATTTCTAAACACACGTAGTCAACTCGTCCGGCAAATTTTGTAAAAATCAACACTAAAATATTTGACTAGCGCAAAATTAACGCCAACACCGTAATATTTTCAATAGTGTAGATATACGGGTACCCACAGCAAAGTGACTTTACTAGACCAGTTGCACTGCTTTTATATTTACCGATTCGCGAAAAGGTAAATTCCTTCTTCATCCAAGCAACACCTAAAACCATGAATACATGTTTAATATTGGGTCACATCTGTAATATTATATACTATTCAATTGAAATACAATGTGCTGTGTATTTTGTGTGGTTACAGTTTTCTATAAATCACTGGAAAATCCAGGTAATGGTTACAGTTCAATTACTAGGCATTCTCGAACCTTGAACCTATTAATAAGGCTTGAAAACATTTTTAATAAATAATGAAATTCGAACTCAATATTCACAGACGTTTCCAATTACATTAAATACCTGTTGAACCCATTATTCAAAATTTGGATTATCAGCTCGCCTGTGGATGGCATGAAAATCTGGTCATAAATTCAATTAAAATAATATTACTGTTTCAAAAATAATGCAACATAAATAATATGGTGGGATCATACAGATCCGACGCCAAATATCCAATCACTAAGCACATATTCATTGCATTGACGATCGTAGTCGATGATTCACAACAAACTAACTGAAGGGTACAGAAGAGGACGGCAATTTATAGCGATAATCATATGCCGGCATGAAAATCTGATATTCAATTCAATTAAACAATATTCTTGTTTGTAAAGTAATGTAACTTAAACAATATGGTGGAATTACACAGACCGACGCCAAGTATCCACTTACATATTCATCGCATTGGTGACAGCAATCTTATCCGACGATTCGTAACAAACTAATTGAAAAGCGCAAAACAGGATAGCAATCCATAGCGATAATCATATGAGTTGCGAGTTAGCTTTCCACCAATATTTGAAGATATTACCCCAAAGAAATGATATCTGCCACACACATCATAATGCAGGGTCACGTTGTCAACGAAAGTTTAAAGAATTTCAAGCATAAAATAATGTTTTCAAAGTACCAACTTTTATTTCATGTAAATTATTTCTTCAGATCAATAATAGAACTTCTATCATTTGTTTCTCACCTAAGTGAGTAGGTTATGGAGAAACTTTTTTATATGTATTTCGTTTCACGATTATATAGAAAACGCTGTGATCTATATTAAAATTTATACAAACGCACGGGGATTGCATGTGCGCTAGAGTATAAGCGAATCCTTTTAGACGTGCGGTTTAAGCGTACCGACCGGCTACCTCGTAAACCGAAGAATGCCATCACATACCTGCTTGTGTGCGAATGGAATAGAGACAGGGAGGTATTATCCGCTTTTATCTATCTCGCCAGATCGGAAAGACGTAATTGATAGGATATGGCGTATACGTAATGAATTGAAGATGGATATCTCTTTAGCGTAAATGGATTACGGATAACCGATAAGAATGTCTGTTTCTGGTCTATCTCTGTCTCTTTATTTATGCGTTTGGATTAGAGTGACAGTTATTCACAGTGATTACGTTAACATATTAAACAAAGCTAGTAATAATGATTTAAATTGTTCTATACATAGCTTTTACCTTAAAAACAAGAATATAATTTACGGGTATTGATGCGAAAATACAGTGGAAGAAAGAAAATCATCCAACGAGATATTTTCAAGTCCAGGAAAGCGTAGAGAGAAGCTAGGAGGCATCACAATTATTTCAAAGGGACCAGACAACAAGATGTTCTGAAGATTCCACCGTCAAGGAGGAATTCCTCGGTATAAAAAGACCTGTACACATTTTATAATACATGATAATAATGATTAAGAGCTGAGAATTTATATCCAAAACGATATAAAACAGTTAAAGAATAGTATACGAATATAATCAGAACCATTTCAATCTACAAAAAAATACCAAATTGGTTTATGTTACTTGGTTTTGTGCAATGCATTTAGAAATTCATATTTATCGTTAAAATCTATTAATTACAAAATGTCTTGAGAAAGAAGCGATCATATCCTGAATAATTTAAAAGTTTGAATCATAATGTGTATTTTTAAAAGTTCAGAATCTAATCATCATTTTAAGCAATTTAACAGTTATAACAGAAGCTTAGAAGTTAAGTTGTAAGGAGAACTTGCCCAATTTTCATTCAAATTTGTATTTAATAATCCACATTTATTTTATTTACAATATACGAGTTAAATTTACCTGAGAATAATTGTGTTTTCCTTGATAATGGGCTATTTGTTTACACAACACTTTTCTGTCGACCATCATTTGATTTGGCAGCAAATTCTTACCTCTGCCAAATTGCTAAATGGGAATTTGTACAGTTTACACAGTGATCGCGCTGTCAAAAGTCACCATTTGAAAAGCGCCAAATAAGTTCCAATTTGAATTCAGTCAAGGTAAGTGATTCTATCCAGATATCACTCTTTCGAATCCTTTTAACGACCCCAATAAACATTTAATGACGATTATAATTAATCGATTTTTTTTTTATAATTTTCCTATTAATTATATTATATATTTTTTTTTATTATTACAATATTAATCAGAACTATCTTTAAAGCAATGCCAACAAACATCGTAGCGTGCAATACTTTTGTACTGCTACACAGTGATAAAACTATTGTTAAAATTAATAAAAATTTAACGAAATGTTGTTTTAGAAGGTCCTCAAAACAAAGATTATTGTTAATTTAACGACTACTGACAGTTGATTGTGAGAAACTTTATACTTTTGTTAAAGGTTAACAAAAAAATAGGGGAATAAGGGATTGAAATAATACCCGCTACACTGTAAAAAAAGTTGCCTACAATTTTACCGGTAAGTTTGCTTCATAAGGTAAAATTTCTACCATCTAGTAAATTTCACATGCTGATGTATTTTTCAAAGATTGTACTGTAAAATTCGTATGTAATATTTATATGAACTGTATATTTGCCGAACGCGTACAGTTAAGTAACCTAATAACCAATCACATTGCGGCGTATGAATTTCGTATTTTTCGTGATATCTACAGTTTTACCCGAAAATTCAAGTAAAAATAAATATAAAAGATCCTCAAATTTTTACCCAAATTTAAATACCCAAAAAAAACTTTTAAGTAAATTTTGATAGTAAACATAAAATTGTACATGTTTTTTCCTGTATTTTCCTTTCGAATTTTTATTACGTCTTAAACTTACATGAAAAAGCTATAAATTTTACCGAAATCTTTTTTTCCATGCTAAATATCCTAGAAAAAATCATGTAAAACAAAATTTACATGATTTATTGTGGTAAATTCACAACGTTATTACATGTAATATTCCTAATTTACCATGGCAAAATTACTGTAATTTTTTACAGTGTACCTCACAAATTCTTTTTAATTAAGACTGTACATTAAAAATATAATTAACAATCATTCAAATGAATTAGTGGTTAAGTTAATTATGTAAATGTTTAGTCTTTTTAATTTAGGATTAGAGTTAAAGAGATATTTTTAAAAAACAATACTTGCAATTAAAGCAGATTAAGAATAGTAAAATTTTGAAATTCTTAATTCTTTAATTCTTATTGGATTGTTTCTATAGCTTGCCTGATGATGTTCTCATTTTGACGAAACCAGTAACTTGAATTAAGAAGAATTATTGAGAAAAGTAGATCATTGCTTCAATTCCTTATTCGATTATCAAATAACATACAAAGAGTCAGAAATGGATTACAAAAAAAAGATTAGTTGTAATAGTGAAAATGAAGAGCGAAGTTTCTATCAACTCTTAGAATTCGCTTCCTTTAAGTAGAAACAAGCAATCAATGCAAACAACGTATTAACTCGCAATTATTCTCGTTACATTTCGAAAAATTAACAAATGAATTTGCCCAATAGACAAAAAAAAATGTAAATTTAACAGACAATTTTTGCTATCTCGCCACATTTCTATACAGAAATCTATTTATTGGTTCTGTGTTCTCTTGTTGTTAATGTATGGTAACTTGAAGTAACTAACCTGAGTGTCTATTTTGTAAGGAGTACATAATCCAGTTCATTTTTTTAAAACATTACGTTATTGTTTAATGTTTTAAAACCAAACAATTTAAATCTAATTTCTAAGGACGATGGACTTCGTTACGAATCTATTTGCTTTAGAGATATATAGATTCATTTGTTGCAACAACCAGGAAGTTGGGTATTTTAGCAATAAACCTGAATAATTTTGGTAAATTGACTGTATGTCTACCAAATTGAACCCCACGAATCTCATTTACTTTACAACTTGTTAAACCAACCATTATTTACGTTACTTAAACATAAAAATCTATAAATCTAATAAATTTTACTTAACAACAAACGTTTTCTTACTTTGTGTAGGTCTAATTCGTTTCGCAATTATTTCTTAATGTAAGACTGACATCTTCAATTCTTTTTCTTCGGAAAACAATAATTTTAATTATTACGGAAATTACAAACAATATAGACTATTCCATGCATGAAACAGATATCGGTAGATAAATAGTAACATTGCTTATTTCTTATTTATATTATGAACTAATAAGCTTAGTTTATAAACCACGAGATATCTTGTCGGTAATTTCCATTTTAGTTCGTTTAAATTGAATATCGATAAAAAAATATTCTAAGTAATCAAAATCTGATATGTGCAGTGCAGAACACACGGCATGTATAATACGGATAAACGGGTCTGTTTAAATTTTTCAAAATGTTTTAAAAGTGTATATATACAAGCGGAATTCGTCTAATATATATAATACATCGATAAAAAAACATTTAAAAAGTCATTCGCGGCCTGTACAAAAAAAGCGTTTGTTAGATGGAAGTTTTTACAATCTCGTCATTGTACATGGGTGTTATATGAAAATCAGTTTATACAAAATAAATAAAAAGTTACTTTTTTCAGACATCTATTTCGACTTTACCGTATCATTTTAGTTTCATAAACTCTCTTCATTAAACACCATTAATTGCTGCCGTATGGAGCTTCGCGTGCATTATTCATTTAACACAGACCAGCATAAAGTCAAATTATACCCACATAAATCAATCCTAATCGCGACGAAACAAATAGAACTTCGGAATTTACCATATATAGAAAGAGAACAACAGCCTTTTTCGTTTATTCCCGTTTATCTACCGCGACCAATTACAACTGAAAACATGCCATTAATTCAACTATTAAACGTATCTCTTCGATAAATTATCCGTCTTCTTCCGCATAAATCAATCGTTATCTGAGTGTGTATTACCATTCGTTATCACATCATCCAGACGATAGGTTCATCTCTTATCGGAACTGTTCCGCGTACGTAACCGCATCGTATACCAAGTTTTATTATCCTTTTTCCGACGTTGAATCCCGTCATTTTTCTTCTACTACCCGGGGGCGGGTGACGCACAAACCACGCTACCGGTCCACTCGAGCCAACATCCACTCCCGTGACAAGATAACATCTCCCTATTCACTGCGTCCATTCAGTGACATTGATGACGATGATGACCGACTAACATTCAGGACGCTCGCGTGCATATCCGTACGCGTATATAAATATGTAGTTTAAATAGATACATTAAAATGAATTGCAATTCTATTACCTAATCTTTTGGTGCGCAAATCTACTACAAGATGCAATAGTTCATTTCAGATTGATGTATTGCGATGTTACACTAACATTACACATTAATGTGTAAAAATACATTATTTGAAATAAAATTTAGGAAGCAATTTTACATTTTACATACAGTATACTAGAAGTAAATATTACGTTGTAATATTCTTACTTTATGTAATATTATGCTGAAGGTTTACATCAGGGAACAGAACGTTGCATTATGCATTGGATGGGGTATAATAATACACTATAATTTTATATAAAAAAAAAATATATTTAATACTTTGTTGGTCGCCGCAAATTAAGTAGCTGTGAAATATAAAATTTATTCTTAGAAGTTATGATTATGGTTACTATGCACATAGTGCCAAAACATTAAAGAACGTTTCCCTTCAGTAATAACAAGCATACCCAAAAAAAAGTTGGTGCTAATTGCAGGAACCTAAAGAAAAGATTTGGTCCCAGTTTTGTTAGTTGATGATGGAGACCCCTTGGAGTAGGTACTCTTGAAAAATATTGGCCATAGGTGGCCAGACGTTAACTTTTTAGATCCCAATATAATTTGCATCTTGCATAAGTACCTAAATACGCAGCTAGCTTACAAATCCGCAATGGTGTAGTAGTAAAACGCCTGGGGTGTAATCCGTGTGCCCGGGTTGGGTTCTGACAGCACCACGTTGTCTCCAAGTTAAATATTACAATGATAGTGAAAGTATAAAGGGAGGTATAGTTTATGCAAAACACATATTTGTATACAATCTTATTATGTACTTTAAGAGAGAGTTAATGGTAATCCAATTATTAACCAGTACAACTAACCTAAAATTAATTTAAATGTTACTAATTACTCATATTTACCTTCACACCTAGTTAATTAAATAATATTAACCATAGTCTTTGTAAAATTAAACTTTCCTTTGTACCTGCTTTTATTGTTATTGTAATATTTAATTTGAAAAATAAAGCATAAAAAACATTTCGCTGCAAAGTTCGAACCCAGGCACACGAATTACATGTATAAGCGCTTTATCACTACGCTATTATAGGCTTGTATGCCAATTGCGTATTTTGATACTATGCAAGATGTCGGAAACACTGCAGCCTCTTGGCTTTTTGTATTTGGTCTCCCATTTCGTTTACTCATTAAATTATATCAGCCATTGCAGTAAATAGTCCTCTATATTCATTTTTGGCTTGCCAAAAATTGTCTGTTTTTTTGCGTTCAAAGCCTCGCATTCACACAGAATGTGGTAAGCGTTTTCTATCATCGCATTACGCAGTCTGCGGTTGGTTTCAACAGTGTTGATCCCAATTTTCCGTAGTTGACTTTTCAGTAGGCAGTGCCCTGTAAGGAGACCTATTACGGTGCGAAAATGATTCCTACTAAGCCGGAGTAGTTCTTCTAAGGGTCCTTTTATCAATGTTCCCAGTTATTTTATTTCAGTATGCTTGGTGTTTTCCTTTTACTCAACTTCTTACCTGCTCTCGTGCTGTGTGTAAAAAAAATATTGTGGGGTCTGTATATGAAGCCGATGATGCCTTCCTGGCTAACTTATCGGCTTTTTCGTTTGTTTCGATTGCCGAATATCCGGGTGCTCACAGCAAAGTACCTTTATTGCGGTCAGTCAGGCTATTCAGTTCTCGAATACATTCCTAAAACAATCTTGATTGTATTTTGGAATTCACTAATGCTTTCAGTATCGCCTGGCTATCTGTTGTGATACAGATTTGTCCAGTACACCTTATTTAGTCTTAATCCCCATGTTTTTCCATGATTTCTTTTAGCCAACATAAGTGTTTTCTCCGCCATAGTTTTAATTCTTTGAAACTGGAAATTCCAAGTGTGCTTGGAGTCAAGAATGACGCCAAGATATTTCACTTTCTCTGACAATTTTATTTCTCCACATCGGAGCTTTAGCAGTTTAAGGCCATCTAACTTCTTCCTCGTCCACCATCACACAGCGGTCCAAAATTTAGAAAAGGCGATCGCAATTCTTAGATCAAAAACCATTTATCACAGAACATTGACCCTTTGCATATGCAGGGTGATTCACGAAACCTGTCCATTAAATGTTTTTGACTTTGCAATGATATCTCGATTTTGAAACTTTGGGGTTAAGCATTATTGGCTGTGATCTTTTTCGAAAAAACAATTGCATCTATGTCGCACTACCGGTTATATGGAAAGTCATGGCCAACTTTGATATTTTAAATAGAAACTTATATTTTTAGTGCATTTTTAGGTTCTACTAAGCATTTTAAAGCAAATTTTATAAAACATCTACTTACAAAAAAATATGATGCTTTAAATGCGTATAACGGCTATATAGTAAAAGATAATGAGTTTTTATATTGTCTGCGAAGGGTATGAGTGCTCTACTATTTAACCAGGGAATAAAAAGTCAACAAAATTATACAGGGTGATCCAAAATCTAGGGTTGATTTGGGGTAACTTCTTAGTACTAAAAGTATTTTTTTTTCAAATGGAACGCCCTGTATATTTTTGCACCATATGATGTAAAATTGAATCCTCTATTGAAAAGCGGTAGGTGTTCTTATATCTATCCCTATGGCTTCTTGGTTGGTTTTGATGTTTTTGAAATTTGTATAGTCGTCTATGACCTATTTAAAAATATCTTTAACGTCATAACACGTTGGTTATACAGGGCGTTGACATCAGTTTTATACTTACTTTGAATAGAATCATATTATTTTTATCGATCTAGCTGAGTTATCGCATTATTTCTTACCAATTTATGTTAGTGTTTAGTATCCTTTACTTTAACCGTTTTTAAGATTTTGACAATTTGTTTAATTTTTGACATTATGATTTCTTGAATAAGATCAAGTATTTCACAGAGTATTTGACAGTTAGCTGTCACAATGTAATGTTGTATTAATAGTTGCTCTTTATCCGGGAGGCAATTTACCTGTACTCCTGGACCTCCTACCTAATGATGATGATTGGCTAATTTACAACTCCATGATTTATTTTTATCACTTTCGCGATATAACTTACGCTTGAAGATCATTCCAAGTAGCAACAATTAAGAATATTACGAAATTTAAAACAAAGAGCGTTTCTTGGATGCGCTCAAAAGTCCTTGCAGCAGGTACGTATTGATTGGCGTGATATGGAAGAAGAGCACTTTGAACATTCTATTTGGTTTTTGTTGTTCGTTCGTAAATTAGATTGCTTGTTTGTACATGACGAAATGTGATGTAAATTCGAAATGTTTTACATCTCTGTAATCATTTATTGGCGGATTCGCGTCAATTAAAGTTTGTTTGCATAGTCTGTGTTATACTACACTCCTCCATGTTTTCTTAACACCTCATACATTGATGATTCAGGATTTTATCATGAAGACTACATTTATGTTTGTGTCTGGTCAACAAATAATATCAAAAGTAATAAAAGATTGCTTATTGTGCTTTAAATAAAACTTAGACTGGGCGAGGTGATAAGCAGATATTAACTGTTATAATCCCCGTTATAAATGGTTAACTAAACAATAGATGCCTATTGTAGAATAAAGAAAAATTACGTGTTATCAGTCATCTGTAAAGAACGCAGTGCATAATTAAATTGAATTGAGTACGATCCGTAATACCTACTTGACTTTACTAAAGGTGTACACAATGGAAAATATAACCGCTATAAAGCGCTTTCGAGGCCCGATGCTTTCTCGTTGTCACGAGGGCGTGGAAAGCATTATTATCGGAGGAAGCGGCACGTAACTTGCCATACAATAAAGGTCAAACATAAATCAAAATCGACTCATAAGTTTCATTCACAAAAAGGCATCGCCTATATAATGCACGATAATAATAATAATAGAGAAAGCCTAGGTAGGATATTAGTCTTCGGATCCTCGGAACTGAAACATTGGCTGACATTCTGGTAACACCCTATAATTTTAAATGCTGAATTCCTCCTTTGTTTTAAGACGCCGTTTCTTCTTAGTCGGATACTTCTCTAATGTAGCGTGTTTAGTGTGGAAATAGATGACTCACTGTTAATTTTGTTTCTCGATTCGGTTCATTAAATTTTATGACTAACACATTTAGAGAACGGTGCACTTTCTAAATAAAAAGAAATAGAACCTTGGGTTGGACGCTTTTAAACTTTAGAAGTAGTTTGGATTGTGAAGCTATTGGTTTTTAATGGAAAGTAATCACATTTGCATTGTGTCCCATTTTCTTATACTACCCATTACATTAATATAATAGAAAACGATTTGATGATTACATTTTACTAGAATTGCAAGGATTTAAGATTATATTTCTAAATTTCAAATACAAATGGAACGTATAAGGCATGTTATGTTAATCCATTTACATTTTCTTAATTGAGACGGTAAGAACCGAAAGTAGATGAACCCAGCCACTAATGATTTCAAAATGAGCGTTTTACAGAGCCCAGAAATTTTTCTGATTCACATGCGTCTTATTATTTTTTACGTGAAAACTCAAACGTGCACCTAAGATCAAAATAAGAGGGTTGTATCGGTTTATTACTTTATTTTTCATATATAACTGATTATATGATATTGATCTTTTTTACTAAATCGTTAAAAAGAAAAACATCACAAAACTTATAGGCCAGTCTTATCAGTTATGGAAATTAGTTGTTATTGGACATAAATAAAGTTTCAGATTTCAAAGATATATTTTATATTATTGACTGATTGATTAATTTAGTCACTGAGTCGAATCAAGTCTTCTTATTATCCCCTTGACACCGTAGCCTGAGGGCTATTGTATTATTCCGTACTTTGTTGTGTCTTATATTAGTGTACTTATACTATTTCCTCTTTATGATCGTACCGTAAACTATTGTATATTCACGTAGAATGAGTAAATGGTAAATAACAATTATTAATTAATAGTGACCGAATTCATTTTTTTTTTGGAACATATAATTCATACTTTAGCTCTTGACATTTCGGTGGACTATGCCATCCTTTTAAAAAAAAAAAAACGAAATTTTATGGGCTACTCTCTCTTGACCAAATTGAACTAACTTGCCAAGGAAAAACCAAACGAAATTCGTTTCTCAACTTCCTTACGTCATGATTTTTTAATATTTAATCCTTATATTTAGTATACAAAATAACTATTCAAGTATTTTGCATAAACAGCATCAAATTCCTCGGTATTAACATTTTCTTTTAATTTCTTTCCTTCTTCTGTCGTTTTATTTTTCACCTTCTTTCATTTTATTCAAATCGCGTTCCTTTTTCCCATTTTTGGAACTCATAGAAAATTTTAACAGTTTTTGGGCGAAAGCCGGTCTACCATTCCGCACGTGACAAAGATTCTTAATTTGTAAACGCTTAAAATGTAGAAAAATACATACAGATGCCGCTATTGACAGACACGCATGTTTGGCCTTACCAAAGCTGGTGAATGTAAAGTTGGTAAATTAGCAGAAACTTCGAGAAATAATAAGTTTCTAAATCTTTTAATTCACACATTGTTATTTTAAGACACTATAATGATTTTAATAACTTTCTCTGAGAAACAACCACTCGCTGCACTTACTGCCTCGCTAGTTCTTTGCAAAGTTGCTGGATGCTTTTTCAGAAATTCCTAAGATTTAAGGAACTGTAAAACAAATCAATTGTTTATAAACTTCAAGAAATAATGATTAGATCATGGTGTTCATCAAAACAACAAAGCAAAACCTACTTAGTTAATAGAAACTATTTCAAGTATTGTGCCTTTGTTAAAACCTTGCTCCGGCAAAATTACCGGTTAGCCTTTAAACTTATAACCTTACGACTGATTTATAATTTAGATTTTCGTTTCCCTATTAATTTTATAGTAATTTCTAAATTTGAAATGCATGAGAATTTTACTTCTTTCCCATTTTTACCATTTCTGATTTAATGATAATCCATATTTGTTTTTATTCTTTGGCTATAATGGTATTTATTTTCTATTATTTTTTTATAATAAATACAAGTTAATACTATAAACAACCTCATAGACTGCCGTGTTGCCTCTTTAAAATCCTCTTTTCCAAAAAACTAGTTTGCTGTTTTACAACTGGCTTTACAATCCTATTTCTTTCAAAAAGTGTAGGATATCAGGAGGCCCCAGATTAGGTAAGTCTCCCTCTACGATTTCACATGCTACCAAGTGCAACATCCTTGAGTTCCACAGTGCTACGCAATTTGAGAGGAGATGGATGAATGTTTCATCCTGTTCCCCAATCTGGTAATGTTAAAACAGCGGCAATAACATTCATAAATAAACGACGGTATATCAGGATAAGAATACTGATTAAAACGGTTATCGCAAATAAAATGTTAGATAAAGTAAATAAAAAATAATAATCTGGCCTTAAGTTAAATTTCTTCGGGGTAGCGGAGCGATTCCAGTACTGACGCAGCCGGTCAACTCTCGGGAAAATGGCGGGTGTCGGGCAACGCGCTGTGCTCCCGTAGGAAGAGAGATCTCTCGAAAGGTGTTGTGGTGATGAATAATCTTCGCAGACGGTGACCACATGGTACAATTTATCCCCAGGGATAAAATGAAGATTAACAATTCACAACAATAACATACCTGGCCTCCCAGAGCATACAAGATTAGATTAGATTAGGATTGGATTGGCCTATGGACCTGTTTCACCGCGACCTTTTCAGATCTATTGTGATCCCCTTTTTTCTTAGAGGACGCTCTCTAATTTTGCCCTCTTAATTAGGCCTATCGTCTTTGAGAGCGGCTTCTTTATGTAGCTACTGGCTGTGGGGTACTCCTTCCCCAATACTAGAAACCTTGTCCTCGCCAGGCCATTACATTGGCACAGCATATGAACTGGTGTTTTGATGATTATACAAAGAAAGTTTCTTTTTATTATTTTTTTATAGACCAGTCATGAAAAAATACGTATCAATTCAGCCTGCCTTAACGGGTCTCTCCTTTGCTCACCACGTGACTCTCCTACCTATAATACGCCGGTACGAAAGGAATCTGATTAGATGAAAGAACAACTGAAAACGATGTTGAACATAAGAAAAGAAACACTACGTTGCAAAGAATGAGCTTATTAAAGATAAAAAAGCGATTCAAAACTCTAATTGAAAAGTAAATTTAGAAGACAAGTTAAGCTACCAACCAAGCTTCAATTACACACAGTAAATGACTCTAGTGGTACTAATAATGAACAACAATATAATAAAAAGATGAAAATTCAAACGTTACAAGGGAAGTAATTTTTTGTAGGCCTAGATAGAAATGACGATAACTGCCTAAATTGAACATTTAGAAAAAAAATCAAAAATAAGTAACCTTTATTTTTTTCATGTAGTTTAAAGAGTAAAAAAAGAAAAATTTATAATATACAGGTGCAGGGATAAGAAAAAATTGTATTTTTTAAACCCCTAGCCATCCCGTAGATACGCCACTGTTCTATTTTCAATGTAAGATGTACGGCTGCTAACAAGGAACGATTGGATCTTTACCCGATCTCGATATCTCTTCTCATTTCTGAAATGTTGCAAAAAATGTGTTTTTGGGGGAATCTTTGAACCCTTATTACATCCCCTAGAACCAAATTTGGGACACTAAAAAAAGTACGTGTCAAATATTTTCAGCTGACATGGGTATCTTTCCTTGTCAGTGACTTCAAAAGTATTACACCCAGAAGGAATACTTTGTTCCACTTGATTTTTTTTTGACAGAATGACTATGTTTAAAGCAAGAATGTGAACTTTCTACCTTTGATACTTTTTTGCGAAGAAAAAAATTATCTTAGTTTTTTGTGAAGGAACCTGTTTATGAGGGCTGACTAGTACAGAAATATCTAGTTATTGCGCGTCCGTCTAGAGTGTTAAGCGTAACAAAATCAAGAGTTTGAAAATGTCAAAATTATCACCGCGTTAGTGACTTTGACAAGGGTAGAATTGTTGCCTATCGAGACGTTGGTTTGCCCTATCGCGAAATTGGCCGTCGTGTGTGGACAGAAGAAGGTACAAGAACACGAAGAAAACCAACTGGTCAATCGAGACGTACCACAGAACGTCGAGATAGGTGCTTCAGACAACTAGCTCTACGAGATCGTTTTGCTACTACGCGTCAATTCGCTGACCAGTGGTTTGGAAAAGAAGTTAGAGTTGTTACTAGACGTACACAATATCGCCGCTTTCTAACCTTTGGACTTTCTTCATACCCTCCACGATCAATGCTTTCTTTAACTGCTGATTAATTTCTTCAACGTTTGAACTGGTGCAGAGAACGGCAGCATTGGGAGGCAGAATATCATAATGTCGTCTTCAGCGATAAATCGCAATTCTGTCTAGGTATGCACAATGGCCGTAAAAGGGTACGAAAGAAACATAGCTACCAAAACTATACATTACAATGTAAAGTGAAAATTCTAACAGAGAACCACATGATAAAATGGAGAAGGTAGGACTAACATAAAAGCCCCGAAAGTTTTATTGTTCAATTTTGTTGCGTATTTTAGTATGTAAATAATTAGACTTTCAACTTTTTTAAATAATTTTGTTGTTATTTTCTGTTATAATTTTTATCTTACTGCGGTAGTACTTGTCCCTGAAGAAGCAATAAAATGATTGCGAAAGCTTAGACGCATAACAAGGATTTCATTCATTTGTCCATTGCCTGCACACTCAACAATACTTTCTTCAAAAGAGTTATAACACTTTCCTGTCGATGGAGATATTAGGATATACAGGGCAATTCTCAATATATGCGATAAACTTTAAGAGCTGATTCCTGAGGTTATTTTGATTATAAAAGTTCATATGAGTATATATCCAAAACGGTTTGGTTTTAAAGTTATTGAATGTTTAATAATAAATTATGAAGTATGACTAACACGATATAATATGACAGTTGGTTCTTCAAAAACTATTGTGTTGGGAGGGAATTGTTTATTTGTCATTTTAATATTTGTCAATAGTTGTCAGAGTATTCATTCAGTTTATTGCCAGTTTCTGTTTTCTAAAATGAATTACTCGAATGCTGAGATCTGTGATATGCATTTCGTTTACGGTATTGCCAATGGAAATTCGCGTGCTGCTAGACGTCTTTATGAAGAACGATATCCGAACCGTATCATCACGCATCATACAATATTTGCCCGTCTTCACCAACGTCTTAGTGAAACGGGAAATTTTAAAAAAGCGGACGACTGATAACGGGCACCCATCTACAGTGAGAACTCCATAAGTTGAAGAAATGGTACTAAATGAAATTGATAAACATCCTACTACAAGCACCAGAAAAATTGCGTTTGCTTTAAATATTAGTCAGGCCACAGTTTGGAGAATATTGAAAGATCAACTCTTGTATCCATATCACATTCAACGGGTGCAGGCACTTTTGCCGGCAGATTTTCCGCAAAGAGTGGCTTTTTGTCAATGGATGCAACACTAAATCGAACAAAATCCTGACTATTTGGCTCAAATATTCTTCACCGACGAGGCTACTTTCTCTAGAAACACTATTATTAATTTTCGTAATAATCACATACGGGCCGAAGAAAATCCGCACGAACTAGTTAATGCCCGTCATCAACATCAATTTTCTGTCAATGTGTGGGCCGGAATTGTTGGAGATCACTTGATAGGTCCACATTTTTTACCGGTGCGGTTAAACGGCGAGGTATACCACAATTTTCTTGAAGAAGAGCTACCCCTACTGCTGGAAGAAGTTCCGTTGCAATTAAGATTACAAATGTATTTTCTGCATGATGGTGCTCCAGCGCATTTTAGTTTAGTTGCTCGCGAGTTTTTGGACAATACGTATCCAGATTGGTGGATAGGACGGGGTGGTCCACAGTCGTGGCCTCCTCGGTCACCAGACTTAAATTCTTTAGACTTTTTTCTCTTGGTCACCTTAAATCATTAGTTTATACGACTCCCATTGAAAATGTCAATGAACTGAGAAATCTTATTATCGCAGCTTTTCAAACAATTCGAAATACGCCTGGTTTTTTAGAACGGACTCGCCAGTCAATAGACAGGAGGATAGAAGTTGTATTGCAGTTGGGGCGGTCATTTTCAACAGTTAGTATAAGTTAATTTTGTTTTACTAATTATTTTGTTAATTTATAATAAAAACATTAATTATGTTAACTTACTATTAAACATTGTACAACTTTAGAACTAAGCGATTTTGGACATATGAACTAACTTTTATGCTTTTATGTTATCAAAATAACAGCGCTTAAAGTTTGTCGCATATAGTGAGAATCACCCTGTATAAATAAATTAATGCAAGTCCTGCTATGTACGTAAAACATATTTTACAGAAGAAATATACTTCTAGCAGCTGTTCCTTTTAAGAAGAACGTTCTCCAATGGACATTTCTGCAATCTATTAGTTTAATTAAAACTGTTACGAATTAGAAGCCCTGATATGTTTACAAAAAAAAAGGTTTTCAGACCTATCCAGAAACATCAGCGCACGTGATATATTTTTACGATTATTCCTCTACAAGTGCGCTTTCATTTCACATTTCCCGTTGCTAGCACATCCTATATACTAAATATGCATTACGTTGCATGTTTGCACATTTGCATGTTCGTGTACATTGCACACAAATACATATGTATACACCATCCGCATATTGGTATACAGATATAACGCCTTTATCGGTTTATATTTACCTGTCTGAGTTTTATGATCGCCCGTGCGACGGTCCTTTTCAAATACTCGATCAGAGAAGTCGAGCCACACAAGTCAGTAATACGGACTAATTTGATGATAACTGATTTTGTTTGTTCGACCGTCGGCAAATTGACGTTCACACAGAGACGGCGGTCGTTTCTAGCGTGTTGTGTATTGGACAGCGTTAATTCTCTGCAAGTCGGACGCCTTGTCAAGCATCGTTCTGTTTTTAATCATCATTTTCGTGATGGAGAAAGATCAGCTGTTTATCTTTGCTACGAAGGGACGTCACTTTAGTATGTGTGCTTGTTTGTCAGGATGGGATTAGACATACGCTCTTGAATTGCAAATTATTTACGGTTTACTTTGCTACAGAGATGTGCAGGTTGATGGCATTAAGAGAAGTAGGTAGGGGGAAATGGAAAAAAAAGTCATTGGCTTTCAATAACTCTTGTAATTTCGTTTTTATTTTTGGTGCTTTCTGTCTTACTTGTTTTTTTAAATATTTATTTTTCCGACTTTTTCAATGCTTTCCATATTGTAGAAAAAAAAACGGCTCACGAGGAAAAACGTTTGGAATAAATATCCAGATTTTGAGGAATTATAGAAGTCAGCTGCGGATTATCAATATCATTACCGTCCATACACTGAACCGAAAATGGGCCCTGAAACAATAAAAGGAATCATTGTTCACATGAAATAATGCATTAAAATTGAAAGAGCTCACAAAATCAATGAAAGAAAAAGATTTTATTAAATGACGACGGAATTTATTGAGTAATAAATCAATTATTGTATTAATGAAATCAAAATCGTCGACATGATAGCTTGATTGGCTCAACGAAATATGTTATTGTTGTAATGAACACCAGTTTTGTTTAACAACTTTATTTGGTTTACGGAATGACCACGAGTTATCAATTACGAACTCCAGTAAAAGAATGAAGGAAGGCATCACTACAATGAATATTACTTATGATATACTAATCGTAAGTGCTTCACTTAACGAATGTTTTTCATAATCCTAATAAATTTTCGTTATTGTTATAGAGAAAAGTTTTAATTAAAATAAAGAACTTAATTCATTGATGCAATAATCACATTTCACTCCTCAATTCACTGTTGAATAAACGTTGCAGCTCTATTTAATTGGATTGCAGTAGAAGTAATATTAAAAATTTGATATCAAGCATTGGTGATTACCCAAAAACATCTAAAGAAAATGCCTAAACAATTAACCGTTTGCCAAAGAAACCAGAATGCTAAGAATCACCATGCAAGCAGAAAGGAGAATAAAGATGTGAGTTTCTGGCTACCAAACGTGTCTAGCATGCCTCCAAGAGCAAATTGACTTTTATCAGTGTTCGTGTCTCTGTTTTATTCTCGATTTCTCCAGAGATCAGAGTTTAGATGCACGCCTCTAGGGCCCACACGCCAAACTCTCACTTAGTCAGCGACCGCGGCTTAAGTCTGTAATTCAATCACTGCCGTCCACTCTTCATTAAGGTATATATTCGTTCTTGCAGTAAATTGCAAACCATTGAATTAACGAAGAACGTATCATTTAATACTTTATTGCGTTCATATCGTGAGTAATTTTATGAAAATTGTACGTTAAAGCAACAATATTTATTCTTTCATACTCATATTTATAACAAATATTATCCCTGGACTAATGTACAATGATTTGTTATAAAGAAAATTAATTTAATTCACCTAATTAATCAAAGATTGAAAACGATATTTTATCATAACAATGACACATTTCATTTTATCGATGTAAATTCACTCAATGAATGTAGATTATTGATATCACTTCTAGTGTTTCTCTCAGTGCATCTCGCAGTGATATACTTTCCGCATTACTGTAGGAAGAATTTATTATTTTATTATTAAAAATAATAGCTCTTTATTTCAAACTATGAAACATATAAAAAATGAAACATACAAAATAACGTCAATAAAGAGAGTATCCATAGAGAAATAAAAATGACATAAAACTTTAAAATTATAAAAAATAAGCATTGATTGAATAACAAGATAACTCCATTAAATGCGATTTGGCCTTATGTTTAAAATGGTGTAAATTATTGGATGTTTTGATTTCATTGGGCAGCTTATTGAACAACCTACAGCCAACATAGGTTAAATTCTTCTGGAATAACGATGATTTGTGCATGGGAGGTAATAAATGGTCAATTTGACGCGTATTGTGACCATGTGAGGTGTCAGTAGAAAACTCCAATTTATATTTAAAAACCAAACACAGAACTTTCAAAATGTAAGCATCATAAAACGTTAATATTTTATTAGTTTTAAAAATATCTCTGCAAGAAGCCTGATATGGTAAGTTAAAGACGATACGTAGAGCACGTTTTTGTAGTAGAAATATTCGCTTAACGCCATAACCAGATCCCCAGTGAATTACTCCATAGGTCATCTTTGAATGAAAATGTGAGAAATAATATGTTTTAAGAACAAAGGTATTGCACGACTTTTTCAAATTGTATAGAGCATAGCATATCTTGGCCAATTCACAACCAAAATTGTCAATGTGGAGCCCCCACTTTAGGCCTTCATCTATAACGATATCGAGCAATTTCGATGATTTAGTTAGTTCAATAGAATTACCATTTAATACAAAATTACTAATATTATATTTATTGTTATTCTTAAATAAGATACAATTTGTTTTACTAGTGTTGACCACAAGATCGTTACAAGACAACCAATCACGCAATTGGGTGTACAAAAGGTTAGCTGCTTGAAATAAGGCGGATATGTTGGGGGAACTGACAATTATGTTAACGTCGTCGGCGTACAGAGCAACATTAAAAGCAGTTGTAAGGACCTTGGAAAGGTCGTTAATGAAAATTAGGAAGAGGGTAGGGCTCAAGATTGAGCCTTGTGGCACACCGCGATCAACTTCACGTACATCAGATAGATAATAAGCTTTTGAAAGATCTATAAATATTGCTAAACAGGGGCAATTCGAATCAATACTGAGAGAAATTTGCTGAACAAATTTATGTAACAGAACGATTAGGAATAAAGCTGCTGACTAGTGAAAAGATTAAATTTGTTAAAGTAAGCGATTAACGTTTCATTCATCAAAGCTTCATAAAGTTTAGAAAGGACTGGTAAAATACTTATGGGACGATAGTTATCTAGACAATCAGGGTTACCTTTTTTTATACACAGAATAACATTAGCTAACTTGAATAAAGAAGGAAATATACCTTTATTAAATGAGAAGTTAATTAAATAAGACAAAGTAGTTGAAATTGATTGAGCACATTTTTTATAATAAAAGAAGGAATTGAATCATGGCCTGTAGTCATAGAGTTGCTTAATTTATTAATAACTCTTAATACATCATTTGTGGTGACTGGAGTAATAAAAAAGCTGTTAGGATTATTATTAAAATTTAGGTCAGTCAAATTAGAACAAGTAGTTTGTGAAGTTGCATTACTAAATTTTTATTAAAATTATTACAAAGCAGTGATAAATTTTGAGTTTGTGGCAGTTTGTTACTAGCGGCTAGATTAGGTGAATTATTTCTGATAACGTCCCATACGGCTTTAGACATGTTACGACTGGTCATTATATAATTGTCATTGTAATTCTTTCTCAATGTGTTAAGTGTTTCCTTGTAGAATTGTTCATATCTCAAGAAATGAGGCTTAAGTGTAGGATATTTTCTGCTAACCACCATGCATAAATAATAAATTATTTTTTAATTGTATCAGATCGGGAGTTATCCAGTCATTATTTGAAATAGGTTTAAGGTATTTTACATAAGGAAAACAAATGTCCAAATTTACACAATGCTTTATCAGGACAAGTAAGTTCATACACTGATATCCGAGTCTCGTTATAAAGATAACTAATAAACAGATCCAGCGAGCATGGACTAAATTAATATTCCATATATTCCAATAATATTCCATATCGTCTTGCTGTATTGCTAGAATGTTTTATTTTATTTTCATAGAATTCTCTTTTAGTTTTATTTACGAGTACTCTATATGCATCCTCTTGATAATGGTTAGTACTACTAGCATCCCAGCGGATTTTTCGTCAAAGGTATCTATCCAACCTTAAGCTTTAAATATTAAATATTCATATGAATCTTTACTTTGCATCGCTCATTTTGTTTACTGCCTCTTATCAAAAATATCGATTCGCTAACGAGTAGAGTACCACTCGATTTTCTTATCCAACATGTTCAAGAAGGATTGTAACTCAGTAACTGAAAATAAAAAAAAAAAAACTCCGATCTTGTAGAGCCTTTCTCCCAGTACCAGCGCAACCGCTAACGAGTCATTAAGAAACACGTCCACTCGACGTAGAGCGCCGCTGATTAACGGTTTCGTAGCCAGTATCTCGCGGCTTGTTCGCTGAACATACGTTGCAGTCGCCCGCAATACACGCATGCATCTACCGGTACAGCCCCGGTTATGCAAATGAAGCGGACGAGAGCGTTGCTTTATACGCTACACAACTACACGACTGTATCTACTGGCAAAGTAAATAAATAAAACGTCAATGTTAATAACTCAATGTCTCCCGCGCGATGTTCGAACCGTCGCTCGTTCCGAGCGTTCGACGTATTATTGAGAGTGCATCATTTGTTTGGGCGGACGGCCGTCGACAATTACATCAAGTCGTCTGTGTCGGCCGTTGGTTGAAAGAGCACCAGTGTCGCTCACGCGTCGGACACGTGGACGATCTCAATGAGAACGAGCCCGGGCGGTTCGCGAAAATAATTCCGGACCCGTGGACCGGAATGGCGTTGAAAAAGAAGGAAACGGGTCATGGGACGCGCTCCTAATAGAATATTTTTGTAGCGACGCCGTTCAATTACTTACGATTCGCAACAGATACTGAAATAAATCTGGGTACAAGGTCGTATCGGTTAGGGATTTTGCTTGTGTAGCGGTAGGGTAATCTCCTATGTAGGGAAAGTATTTGGTGATTGAATAAAATGAATGGTACTTACTTTTAAACCCCGCTTACATTTATGCGTATTACAAGAATCAAAAATATCTAAATGAAACAACGTAAAAGAGGAATAATTTCTGAATACATTTAAAAAAAAGCTATTATCTTTTCTAACGCTGGGAGAATTAAGAAGAATGTTAAACTAAACACTCATAAGATCAAGATAACATTTTAACATTAAAACGCATTGCAATTGCATTAAAACATACTATGATATTATGTTTATATACTAATGAAAATTTCACTGGGATTACAATTTTTAATATAATTCGCTTACAATATGTCAATTAATAGACAAAAGAATTTAAAAAAAATAATTTAGAACTCAAAGAAAGCTCATACGACAGCCGAGCATATAATTTACTGGAAATTAGTAATATGCTATAAAATGTGTTCTTTCCAATCCTTTATCTTAAAAAATCACTGTCGCCCGGTTTCGGCTTATGCCATCATCTGGACACACTAATATGAAATTACAGAATCATAGTATGTTACTAATTAGAGGATTAAGAATTTTGTGTATACTTACATACGTCTTAAAAGAATTAGAAGCTAGCATAGGAGATTGCACACTAAATGGAGACACCCCCGGAGGGTTAAAATAAAACAGTTTAGCTAATATAGGACAAAGCTTCGGAACTAGTGAAACTGACGGGCTGACCCCAAGTAACTCTTTGGATGCACACATCTATTTTGTAACTATAAATTAGATTAACTTACGTTGCCCTAAAAAGCTTTGCTGATTTTTTCCTTGTCATTAGCAGCAGTTGCACGAATGCCAGAGACGGAAGCTTTTAGTTAAAGTATTGGGAAACTGGAACCATTGTTCGGGAATAATAAATATTTCAGATTCTTATTCAGAAATGATTTATACTTTCGACAAAAATCAAGAGTACATAGGTATATAAGTATACTATACTGAAAAACCGATTTGTTTGATAATACCAATTTTTTTTTAAGTAATCAAATATTGAGTTAAGTATGGGCAAATATTTGGTTAACCAAATTATTAACCCTTTGTTTATATTAAATAACGAAATATTTCGTTGGATTAACTAAATTTTCATGATGAAATTTGTTTGAAATTATTTTGTTGTCCTGAACAAATTGGTTACTCCGTGTATGTGTTAGGCTCGACTGAATGTATAGAATCGTTGTAGATTAAATATTTTACCTAATAAATAAACCGAACAGTATTTGGCTTTGTGAATACACTGCCGCTTTTTACATACCCACTAATTTTTACACTATAAGGTAGATATACTATTCGCTTATACCGATATTTTAAGAGACGTGAATTTTGCATCCAAGTATACACATAAAGAACACCTCACTATGTCGAAACCAAACAAACAAAATTTTTAAATGCTATTAAAATATTTGATTGAAAATCACGAATATTTATATATATTATTATGATTTTTATAATAGATTTTCCAGCTAATTTTTACTTAAATCTGCTTTTTCATTACAGATATCTACTATTCTATGTTTAATGATATACAAAAAATACAATCCCACTTCGCTAGATGGCTATGAAATTATGTATATGCCCAATATATCTAGAGTTTACCACTGCAAATCATGGGTATTAGTTATCTCTCATCTTACTAACCAATGAATAATATTTATATTTTTTATCAGTTGTGGGTATGTTGCCTAGGTGTCTGCAGGTGTTGTGTCTCCTATATCACTAACTTGTATATTATTAAACTTTTACTCAACTAAATATTAAATTTATAATCTAATTTTAATCATTAAATGTATCAAATGCTTTTTTTTGTAATAAAAACAATGTAAACATCAATAACATGCACAATTTATTGTCTGAAATTATATCAAAAACATATAAAAAGTATGAGAACTCTTACGCAAGGTGACTATACTTCAATCTATCAAATATTATCTACTATCCAGTATATTTTGGATTTTTAATATCCCGCTATCATAAAAGAAAAACCACCAACCACGTTTACCAACTTATACATATTAAAATTTCAATTTCAACTGTCATTTACAAAATATGAAAAGTAACCTCAAAATTTTCGAAATGTTTTATTAACACAAAAATTTAAACAGTACTTGGGCAAGATACCTCGAACATCAGCTTGCATACATGCTAAAGTACTTCAGAATGGAGTTTCCTGGTGTATCAAACCAAAGATGTTACAGGAAAGAATTCACACCAAAAACACAACGCCGGTATTAGAAAATCCAGGGAATAATATCATATCATTAAACTGAAAAGAGTAGAGACGTAGAATTGAAAAAATTGAGTATTGATTCAAACTTCGGCTGCCATACCCAATAATTAACCCGTTATACCAAGATATGTTCATATAGTAAATTTCTTCTAATGTTGAAAAAGCTTGACATTTCTTCTACATTATTATATTGTTTTTGGCTGATGATGATGGTAGATACATTGATTTAACAAGAAAATCCCCTTCGATGTCGGATATATTATAGGAATATGATTTAATTGATTTGACTTGACGAAAAATAAAACAGTTTTTCAAAGAAGGTTTTTATCAACAACCAATTCGTTTCCATGGACCCCAACTCATTTATTTCATACGAACTGCACTGAGTCTCCACTTTTTTGAAGTATTATGGAAACCCAGAAAACTTATTTTGAAAACATACAGTTACCAGACGATGGATTTATACATCTAATTACCACGACTATGATGCAAATTAATTAATACTCAATTATATACTGAATTCACAAATAGGTGTGTATATAAAATAATAATTACATCTACTGAGGTTGGTGGTTTATCCTACAGATATCCTACAATGTGTTTATTATCTATTACTATTGCCTTTAATATTTTAGATTTTGTCTCGTTCTTGGTTACCTTTTGCTACTCACTTTCTCAGTGTCTGTCATTACTATTATTATTATTATTATCTTTCGACATACGACCATATACGGAATAAACATAATACTATATAATGTTAATGAAAGTTTTGATTGGTTGTGGAATTGGTAATAATAAATTAAATGTTCTATCCAATCAATTATTTATTTTAAATTTCGCTGTGTCTACCGGTTTCGGCCTTTTGCCATCATCTGGACACACAGTACGTCTAAGAGGAATCAGGTGCTACGTCATATGAATTTGTATTGTTATACATTAATGATTAAAATTCTAAATAACATAAAATATAGACAATGCACAAGTAGACTGGAAACACGTTAAAATTGATTAAAAAATTGTTTAAAAATTATATGGTCAGCCTGATGTGTTCGAAAATGGACCTAGTCCATTTTATATAATCCGAGTATAAAAGTTCTCGAAATCCAATCGAAGCTTTTACTCGATTAGTACTAGGTTCCGAAAAATCATAACTGCTTTCGATTCAATGTAACGTTCCCGAACATATAAGAGTACTCGTTTGAATCGCTACTTTTACTCGACTCTACCCATTGCTACTGCGGATTAACTTTATCTCCTCACTTCTGATTGTGATTTACAAAAGTACTATTGTTAATGTAATAACCTAACAGAAGCAATTATTTATGAAACCTGCTTTACCACATTTGTTCTTTGATTTATTCTTGCCTTCGCAGAGTTTCTACATTTATATTTCAGTATGTTAGAATACGCAACAATAACTTTACAAGCTTCTCTTCTGTTTTATGTTCTGTTGCTGGTAATACATTCCGTACAAATCCTCCCTAGTACATACAGATACAGTGTTAAACGAGCAAATACACGTAGTAAACGTTTTAACGCATTCGGAATATAAATTTAGGCACCAGGAGGTTTACACTTCAGTTCAATAAACCCGGATCGGGTATTTCATTTCCATCTGCGCTTTACGTTTTTACTACATTATATTATATAGTGATCTGAAAGCAGACTAGCAACAAACCATTAATAAAACTTAGAACTCATTCTTGTTTTTTAAAAAAAGAAAGGTGAAAAAAGGAGAGTAGTGGACGAAAAGTTGTCTTAATCTTCCATAAATTCTAATTATGTTCCTTGTCTAATAAATGCGAATTTTCAGCCAATCACATGTTTGGAAACTGTTTAAAATTTCCGATCAAAATATGTAAAATAAAGGGACCATTGACCATTATAGTTAACAGTCACTTTGACTGAAACTTAATTGTCAAATTGTATGTAACATGTTTCGGCCATAGAGTATTGTATGCTCGGGAAATAATCTTACTAAATGTAACACGACTTTGATAAATTAGATACTATTTTTATTGCTACTAACTTTCTCGTGTGTTTTACAATTTCTTTCGACATCATTTTGACATTAATAATCAAGGATTAATATCAAAATAACGCCTTAACAAATTGACATTAAAACACACTCGAAATTTTGATGCAATAAAGATAGTCGACTATTTATCAAGGTCTTTATCATTGATTATATTGCTTGTATAAAATTTGTATCATAAGTTTATTACCATTATTCGTAACAAACTTTGTTAAGATACACATTAGAAAAAGTATGAAATTTCTAATTTATTTGAGTTACATTTTATTCCATATAATAACTATTCTCTTTTTCGCGTAAATATTCTGCAAGGTACCGAATTTACACGTCTTTTGCACTGAAAAACTCAAAAGGCAACGCCAGACAAAGAATATTCCTAGTTCCAGTTTCGAGTTAGGAAGAACGAGATTTCTTTTGTACCCAGCGAGAGCAAAGCTCGCGTACAATCCTCATGGAAGCGTGACGTTATTTATAGAGGGAATTGTTTGCAGCGTGGATGCAATGCTTCATAATTACACAAAGGTATTTAGAACCTGAAGGGTTTCGTGATTGAATACTGAGCGTTACGTTAGGACATATGCAGTTCGTGACTGCTACTAAATGGGAACCTTAATGCTTTACCCTCAAGATATATTTTCGTTTTGTAGTTTTGCTTGAAGCTGTCTAAAGTAACTATAAAAAGCCATAACCCATACATAGTACGTATTGCTGTGGACAGCCACCCCGGGTTTTCGCAGGTTCATGTTTACTCCGATTCGCCTTTGTCAATGTTTCGAGCAAATTTTCTCAGAAATTAATATTAATTTTTATACAAGAGTTAGTTTATGAGTTAATTGTTTAATTTATTTATTTAAGTGTTCAGTTGTTTTAAATTAATTTCACTCTTTAAAATATTTTTATTTGCTCTTGTTGTTCTATGTCCTTTCTTGTAATTTTCTTCGATGATCTATGCGCGGCTTCGCTGCACGCAGCTGTTTATATGTGTACGACTGTTTAACCTTGTAAGGATGAGTTCCTCAATAGACACAAGCGTGAGTACATGAAATTTGTAATTGTTTGCTGCCATTTTGTTATTTCATTTGATTTAGAGAATTGTTTCGTTTAATTTGATTTTATTTCGTCCATCAAGGAACTCGTTTTTTAATAATTGTTATTATATTGTTGTGTACACAATTTAGATATAAGATCATTTATTATTTTTGTGCAGGAAGATAGATATTAGTTGTAATTTGCTCATTATAATTTTAAAGAGTTAAATTTTTCCGTTTTCTAGGTTGCTGTTTCGGTTTTATTTTATTAATCACCTCGGTTTGGGTGAATAGAAGCATTCTGTTTTCATTTTTGCAAATTTTTTATTTTATTTTAATTTGAAACCACGTGGATTTTCGTGAAAAAGAATTATCTTTGTGAACAAATTTGTTTTTTGCTTTGTTAGAGGATTTAGCATTGTCCTTTTGTAATTTAGAGTCTATATATAGCAGTTTTTTGATTTAGACCAGGACCCTTTGTTCACGGTTTCTTTCTGCAAATATTTGTAATTAACTTTTTTTTTCTTTTTTTTATAATAAAATTCTTGAAGTTTAACGTCACTCAAAATTCTGTTCTTTTTATTGAAAATTTAACCTTTTCAATTTTTGGTGTAAATAAGAAAGTCAGGTTTCTTTCACCCATTTTTTACTTTTCGTGATTAGTTTTGATTCGCGAGAGTAACCCTGAATTTAGTTGTTCTTTTGCGCCCTTTTAAATTTTTTTATCCGTTGAGTTAGTTAATTTAATTTTTCATTTTTAATATTCATTTTGCATTTTTCCAATTCTTTCAGCACACAGCAGTATGTACCATTACCGTCACTCATAATGTCCGGTCCTTGCCGTATATCTAAAGCCCGATCACAGTCTCTCATACCCAATGTATCAAAGGGGCGCGACATACATATATCCTACTTTTATTACTGAGAAATGTGTATTTGATTCGTATCGCTTTTTTTCTCCCTATAAACGTATTCTAGCCAATAAACTTAAAGTATAGCAAATATCTTATGCAAGTGGTATTCAGAAATAATTATAATGCTTTTCTAAGGATTAAAAATCGCTTCTGATAATATCTAAAGGAGAAATACTAGGAATAAAGCAAACTTTTCACTTATTGAGTGGAATATTTATTTTGAATGTTGTGGATTTATTTTTTACCAATGCGTCTGATAAAAATTTGCAATTTTTCACACACTTTCCGTGCATTTTCTGTATAATGCATTACGTTGACCAGCAGCAATGATGATCCTTGGTAAGGCGCACACGTGCAACTGAGTGTTACACACATTTTAATTTGACCTGTTGTTGTTTTCAGTCGTGAGCAAATGGCTCCAAAATGTATAGAAACTTCTAACATGATGCGTTCTGCAATTCAATCAAATAAATAAAGAGAAAACTAAAATACATACTCCACGTGCCGGTTTTTGTATTGCAAATTAATAAGACAATAAATATAAAACAGGATGTCATATTTGAATTTTAAACAAATTTGAGAAATAGCACTGTCCCCTCGGTGTTTCGTTTTAGTGTATTTAGTGCGTAAGGGTTGGTGCTGGTTGGACATACACTACTGGCCATTGAAGGTAGGACAAGTAGTAAATTAGTACTAACTAAATAAGAACGACAGGAACTCGAAAGAAAATAAAAATACATTCGTAGAAACAAAAATATAAACAAATAACAAGCAGAAATAAAAAATAAAGCTAAACATTCTCATTAAAATATTATAATATAACTATACTTACTTCATGTCGAAGAATCCTCGTCTGGCTTTCAATACGGTCCAGATACTCATGGCATGCGCTCTGTTAATTTTGTCAGAGCTTCCTGGGAAATATTGTTACGGGGTTCGTTCGCTCTCAAACTCGAAGGTCTCATCGGATCGAAATAATTTATTTAAAACACAAATTTTTAGGCGACGCTGTATATTTTTTACAAAGAAAACAAAATAATAAAATACAATTAAATACAAATCTTAGCATATAGGTTGACACCTGTTACGATCACAATTGGTGTTCGCTAAAGCTATTTTGACGGACAATGAATTACTAATAGTTGGAAAATAAATAACAAAAAATGGGACATTACTTTTGACTATCACAACTAAAGATGCGTTGGGACCGGCAAGAAGTACGAAACTTAGCTGCTAGATGGCGTTGCAGGGTCTAATTCTTAATTTAATTAAACAATAATCTTTAAATAAAATCCATAAAAGAAACGATCCCAATCCCACGGCAACAATATTGTTCCATTCGCTTGGAGAAGTCGCCACAATACACCGGCTTCTCTTAAGCGGCGTTTAGTTGTTGTTGAACATATTGGTCGTTCACGTCCTCTATTCACTTTCGCTGCGATTTCGGGTGTCGGCAATCGTCGATTTCTCTTACTCAACACCTGGGGGGGCGAGGGTTGTTATCTGTGACGGATTTGGGCGATTCCGGTCTTCGAATGTTACGGTGTCTCGGTAGCGACGAATAGTGTAACGGGCTGTAGATTTTGTCACTCCTAATGTTTCTGCTATCACACGCACTGAATGTTCTTCCTCGTGTAATGTGACAATAGCGGATCTACTATTAATTACCATTTTCGCAAACACCGTAATTGAACAACCGTATCGTAACTTGTTTACTAATAGAATAATTTACAACAAATATGATATCGATTATTCGCTGCTACAGTGGGGGACCCTGTCGACCCATCCCTCTATTGTGAACATGCTTGTCGGTGTTCCTTTAAATATCGTGTGTAATGGTTTTATTACCTGCTATTAGGTTGAATTAATTTTTCTCTTTAATAGGCTTATTCTAATGATGATCTCCATCTTAAATACTTTGTTGTTATGCTTACTTTATTGTGGATTTTTTAGAATAACGTTAAAAATATTAAATATTAAAAAAAAATGATTTTTCAAAATTATACTAGTTGTTCAACTTCTTCAACTTCAATGGCCGGTAGCATACATACACAATAAGGATTTGCAGGTAAGCAAACGATAATGCGTTGCTAGTACTACTTGCTCATCTTTACTTCCATAACAGATTTGAGAATTGTTGGTTTTATATGTTAAATTTAAATGAATTGTTAGTTTTATATGTAAAATAATTATATTAAAATATTAATATGAATATATAATCAATGTTGGTTTACTTATTTCTAAAATCACTGCTTATACAGTAATCGTAAATAATTGTTAAAGTTAATCCTTGTATTAACACACGATCGCTGCATGCATAAGTTTCATTGTACAGATAAGACGTTGGTTGTGTACTTTTTCACTTGTCAAAACGGTGGCTTAAATTGACAACATGAAGCGCGTATTATATCACTCAGTAAATAGTAGACCATTAGATGACATATGATCCCCGAAAATCTTATTCTGAAAGGATGAAAGATATGTAAGTACCAATGACTTGTGTACTTGAGGCACGAGCTACTTCTAAGAAAAAAAAAAACTGAAGTTTAATACATTCTTTGCGTAATATTCTTGACTTAATGCTACCTTTACGAGCATAAATCTATTGGTTATTAGATTATGTGACATTTTCCTTAGACACATATTAAAAAGATATTTTGGGAGTCTAGTAAACAAAAAAATAATGCAGTATTAGCTTTAGTCAATTTGCTGATAATAATCTAAAATCAACACGAATCCAGTGTTATACTATAGGAATCACTGAAGTTAGTTCTTCGTTGGTTATTGGAGAATTGACATCTTACTTGCGAAATTCGACTTCATTATTATAATTTCTGATATACTTTGTGTTTGTATTCTCTTAATGACAATTAAAGCTTCAATTGATTTTAGCATATTATAGACATATACCATCAACTGAACAATTTTCATATTTAGCACATGAAGGACTTTTATGTTAAAAGTTGTGATGGTTTCTACCAACATTCTTTTTTTTTTAAGTTTAGCGGCATAATAAAAGTTTTTTTTACTATTTTGAATGTTTTTTTCATGCAATTTTTACTGGCGGAATAATGCTAATCAAGGAAATCATAACAAACACTTATAGATATGTTATACTTTGCTACTTAGTGTCTATGGGAGTTCGAAACATAAGGTGGGAATTCCTTGTAAGGGATCCAAAAAATCTTTTTTTTTTGCTTAAACGATGGCTTTGCATCCCAAAAACATACAGTGAACATGAGATAATAAGAAAGCTCCGCCGTCGAAACGCAACAATTTTCACTACCCATGTAAATCTTTAAACGCGTTTTTTACGGTTTTACATTTTTCAAATTTATATCTCACAAAGTATTTGACCGATCTACGTAAACTCGCGTAAACAGATTGCTAAAATGTGTCATTTGTCGGTGAAATACTCTAAATTGAAGAAAAATAGTTTCATTGCTAAAATAAAAAAAAAAAAAGATTTAAAAATGGTTTCAATACTTTATTTTCTAACAAGTTTAAGCAAATTTTTGGGTAAAAATCAGATTTTTTCTTCAATGGCCGCCATTTTGTGAAATGATATATGTGGTTTTTTTCGTTCACTCTCTTACTACGTATATGAACTTTGAAAAACTTTTTGATATTTCTTATTTCCGACGCCTGTGTCCTCACACATCGAATTTGTGTCGGCAACCCGCCCTCCTAAATGAAAACATTGTTGATATATCAGACTGAAAGCAATCTATTTTATACTTCAAGAATATCTTAATAAACTACAAAATTTTAGAACGATTCGTTATTTTTTTTTCATCTCAAAACAATCCCCAAAGGTACTCTAGCTTTTAGGCTATTGCACGGGATTCCTCCTAAGAAACTACAGGAGGGCACACGCGAACTGGAGTGCCCACCACTAGCTCGGATCAAGATGTAATTAGAGTTAGCGTATCTTCTATGAGGTGGAAGATTGTTCTAGGTTGGAAAACGCTTACTGTGGCCGCTAAACTTAGCCAGAGGCGGTCGTTTCTGTCAGTAAAAGAAATGTTGAGCTTTTCTCTCGCGACAAGTGTACGAAAAGTGACTGAAGAATGCAACCAACTGCAGTTCACAGTAATCTTACCTGTCCTTAGGCGTGGGATAGAAGGCTTACCTTAACACACAAGTATGCGCATAAACTATTTTCCATTAACTTACTCTAAAGAGGTTATCTTCTTCACTTTCACACACATAGAAAAGAGGTATAAAATAATCTGCTAATAAGGATAGCTAATAGGGGCTCCGTAATTTGCTTTTGATCTGTTTCTAACGCCGAAATTTACTACAAGAAAATGCCAGCAAATGTGCCACTAAAAATTATACTCGATTTGATTAAATTTAAAAGAAAATATAAGAACGCTAACAATTCAAAATAGAACTACGTTATATCTCGAATAAAGATGTATAAACTTTAATTTTAGTATCTATATATCCTTAATCATTATGTTCAAATTACTTTTTTTCCAAACCTAGCCCACACTTTTGTAAACAGGTTCTGTGATCTAAGCATTATTATTATGGTTATAGTTATAGTTATAAGTTTTCTACCCACATAGTTACGTTCAATAGGTATATGTGATACAGCCATGTTGAAAAGATGGCACTTCTCCTTTTCACTGAAACACGGTTATAAAAAGTTGATATGATGCATTTATCGGAAAAACATTGTATACCGGCGAAGGAGAATTTGCAAACGTCACATACAGAACAAAATAAATTAATGAGATCAAAACTTCTCATATTAAGGACTCTTTATTCCTTGATCCAACAGTCCAGCTTTACTGTACGCAAAATTCTACTGAAAACTCACTATTGCATTTGCGGCAAGCAATATGCAATTTATGCTCCTTTTATAGGCATGTTAACAAGCTGTGCAACAAAGTGTGTAGTTTTGTTGCACAGCTTGTTGACATGTTTCAAAAAAAACACATTATGCAGTAAATAATTATTCACAACTAGGTATATTAACTATACCAACAGCGTAGTCAATCTGTACGCAAACTCTTAATATCGGTTTAGAATAAAAGCATTCAGAAAAATTATTTATGCCTCTTGCAACAGCAGTGAAACCTACCTTTTAGTTCTACTTGTCAGTTAGGTAAGAATTAACAAAATTGTTATCATGTTGTCAACCAAATTCAAAGGTTTTATTTCGGTTGTGCGCCTAAAAGTGGCAAGAAGAGAATATGTAATTTATTTAAAAAATATTTGAAATATCTGTGATTCAATCCATTATTTTTTTTTGTTAATTTTAAATATGTTTACTAAAATTCGCATAAGGACTCGAAATTTAATTCGAGACACTTTTTCAACTAACCTTTTGAATGCCATGTTTATAGCCTCACTTTTTGTCGGTTTGCGGAATATTTTTTAAATTTTCCACCATACTAGTAGTCGTATGACATCTGAACCTATCCATCTAAAAAAAAATCCATGTTTTAATAATAAAAAAAATTATTTACTTTTTCTTCATACTTTACATTTTGTTAGATCTTCTTATTTTTATCAACAGTTGATGAAGATGTTCATTCACGCTACGGTTAATTCTGTAGAAATGACGGTTTATACTTGGTGCACACATGTATGTAATCCCTCGATAATACGAGCAAATAGTAACGTTTGTCTGATGTATTCCCCACTTAATGAAAATGTTAATATTTCGACAACCTCCGAAAAAACCTTTAAGACAGGTTAATTAGTAGGGCACGAAAACTGCATTTGCAGTAAATGCAATCACTATATACTTATATATTACATACCAACCAGATAATGAAGTATGAAAAAAAAATCCAGTTATATATGAATCATCTTTATCATGGGGGTAAATTGACTTAATTAGAGTTAATGGGAATGAAATGGACCTGTTTTCCTCCATCTGTAAACTTTATATGTTTTAATGAATTATGTTGTGGTTACAAATTGCCGTATTTTTTTTTTTTTATTTATTCCTGGAACCTTAATTTTAGACTACCGTTATGAAAGTTAATGAAATAATTACAGCATATAGTGGTTATATAAACATACGATATTGTTTGGAATAAAAAACGAAAATAATTGAATAAATTGCTTTATTGGAATCACAAGAAGAAGGATTTCAGAAAGTATTCTCTACCAGACCTTGCAAAAGTGATTATTGGTAGTATTATCTCGGAACCAATAAGTGGAATATTTCGTCTGCGAGTCGGTAGTTTGTGACTGGTAAATGATTCTGAGAAACAATCGTGTTTCGGGAACCGCGAGAATAGCTCGCATGCGAGGACCGGATTCTAAGGAATCAGTAATTCCAGTGCCTGTTTTGGAAATGCAGCACAGACAACGATAAATTTAGGAGTGTTGCGCTGGGCCTGAAACAAGGTACCATATTTGGAGTAAACGTACACATTCATATATTACAGGTGTACACTGTGCTTTCGTTAATACTATTGGACAGTGTAAAACAAAGAAAGACAATCCTACATGCCTCATTTGTTAGATACCTAACCAGCCGTTAAGTTTTTAACTGTGTAAGGATGTTCAAATGCATTATCCCCTTACTTTGTCCATGAAATGGACATTTAGAAAGAATTAGATAGCAATCTACACAATTTAGGTTAAACTTAGTTTTAAGTCGTCCTTAAATGTACATTCCTGTTGTGTTTCTCGAAGACGACGACACATAATCTCTTATAAATCAGTTGGAGAGTGTCCCATATAAATTCTACTCGAGATCCTAACATACTGAATAAAACATATCTTATTTATATTTAATTAAGGCGATAGGGATAGTCGAAGGACCAGTTTACCGCAAGCCAGCCGATAGACTAGTAATGCATGCAGCAGAGGAATCTTTTACGTTGGTTCTGAAATCTGATCGACCTAGCGTTTGAAATCCATTGCGTTTAAGTTCGAATGATGTTTTATTGGAGAGAATGTTAAAATCTTTCTTTCGGCATTGTTATAGTCCATTAACTGCGGGAAAGAATGTTTAGATGGAGTTGTTTTTATTGTAAGAGGTCTGATTATATGTATATGAGCAAAAGAAAATTGTCTGGGAATTCATTTAACATTAGTTAATTGAGATTTTAGAATAAATGTAAAATAGTTTTATGGGTTGCACATGGCTTAAAGCAGGTATGTTAGTATTCTAGTTTGCTATGAAATGAACGAATTTGTATTAAGCTTGCAAAATAAACATTGCTCTCATTTGCAATTGATATGCTTTTTTGGGCAATGTTTTTCAGTTAACTATTCTTAATCCATCTTTTATTACTATGCATGCAATATACAGATTATGCTGACGGCTTTTTCTTCTATAGTTCTTTAGTGGTTTCATAGATTATACTGTAAACGTGTAAATTCTGTAGGGAAGGAAATAGGTATTATTTATTAAGCTTCAACAGTACAACAAGAGCTACAATTATTTATGCGCTGTAATTGCATGGAACAAATTGTATAAAAAGGAGTGTCAATGATTGATAGTCGTGGTTTATTTTATCTTTTATTACGAATATAGTGACAGCAATTCGTAAATACCCCTATATGAACTTAATATAAATTAGTTGACGCAAGTGGTTAGTACGTATAACACTATTGAAAAGTGTTTTTTTCCCAGGAAGGCGCGAGGGAAAAAAGTTATACTTTTCCTCCATAGGGAGGAAAGTCGTACTTTTCCTCCATAAGGAGGAGATTGTGACATTGACATGATGAAACTGTACATCTTATAATATGTGACATTATTGATAGGTGACATTAGTACATTCGACCTAATCTGAGCCCATTTATGAGATAATTGCTAAATTATTAGGTATTAAATATCAATTAAACTATTATTAAACACTTTTAACACGACGGTAACTTGACAGTTCTCAAACAATATTGGACAGATTAAGCCTACTATCGATCATGTCACTCACGGTGTGTCTTTATTATTTTTAGACATTTGGTTAAAATTGGACTGGCTGGGAAAAAAAAATATTCAAACCACGTGAGGAAAGTGCTATTGCACTTATTGCAGACCTTGGGCAATGACAAACCTCGCCATCGGCTCGGTTTGTAATTTAAATGTGTAAGTTAAAAAATAATTGTCATGCTCTTGCACCAGGATAGATTTGGCGATGTGTGCGCGAATAAAGTACGTATATGTGAACGCATTAGACCTAATAGCGATGCCTCAGTGGTATACTTAATAATAAGTAACGTATAAAATTTTGCTACAAGACGGTTTCATAAAATCAATAATGTTTTTAATTGATATTTACGCATTGTCCTAAATTTGTATTATAAAGGCAATTAACTGCTTTCGTAAATAGTAATGCAAAATTTTGAAAATCAGGAAACTTTATTTAATCCTTTATAATAAAAAACCATAACAATTCTTCAAAAATATTCAATGGTTTCTGAAATAAAGGAACATAAAGGTTATCGTATTCGAATACCAGCCAAAAATCCCTTGCTCAACAAAGCTGTATCTTCGCGCATTCATGTTCCTTTTTCTCGAAAACCACTGCATGAATCATGGTTAGGTCAAAAATTTTAAAAACAGAAAACTCTTTATTTAACCTCTTAACCTCTCGTATTCTAAAGGTCTGCAAGGTTCTACACCAAAGAGTATAACTTACATTAGCATGTATGCTCCACCTGAATTTTTGATAATATGTATATATACCTGAAAACTTCTCTAGACCTTTCATGTAACTGTTAATTGTGGGGTTCTCCACGCACATTACTAGAAACTTTGTACGCGCCAGACTGTCGCATTGCCACATCACATATTTATTCCTCCTTCCACCAGAAGGCCTATGTTGTACACATGCCTGTTTAGTCTACAATGACCAGTCAGTAGACCTACTATCATTTTGACAGACTTCTTGCCTTTACTGAGTAAGAATTTCAAATTCAGGTAAATTCAAGTCGCTGTTCCTTTAGAACCTATCTCTGTCATGATGGTTTTTACCACCACTCTCTCGACTTATTATGTATCAATTGCTGCACCTTTTAATTTGCAATTTGGTAATGCTAAAAGAAGGCCAGCTCCAATGAATTACCTCGAGCCTCGCCTGATCAAATCATTGCCCCTTCATTTCCTTTCACGCCCGATTGGCTTTCAGTTTAGATTCAACACTTACGGAACTCATCGCTTTAAGTGTGGATCGGCTATCAGAGGAAATAGGGACATTTTTATCTAATGTCGCCCATCTTTCTATTTCTCTGACACAATATTCAGCATTATGTCAGCAACCTCAGCCTGGAATTGTATCTTTGCTGAAGCTTACCGATAGACTCTTTTCAGACTTCTTTGCATATATTTCAGCTCTTACGCGGCAGTGCGTTTTAGAGCCGTCTGTATACCAGTTCGAGTCCACTCTTACTGCAGTGCTTTTCCTCTAGTCCTTCTTATCTGCTATTATAACCTGATACTTTCTATCCAGGTTGAATTTTTGAACCACGTTGTTTTATAGGTCCACCGTGGGATGGATTCATAAAACAGTCCCAATTTGCAATTGGCACACAATGGATTTCACTGTAGTTTACGTCGTTATTGCATATATTTCAGCTCTTATGCCGTAGTCCGTTTCAGAGCCCTCTGTATATCAATTTGAGTCCGCTCTTACTGAAGTGCCTTTCCTCCAGTCCTTCTTATCTGGTATTATAACCTAATCGATCCAGATTGAATTTTTGAATCATGATATTTTATAGTCCACCGTGGGATGGACCTATAAAGCAGTCCTAATGCAGAAGGCAACTGGCACATAATACACTGCTCGTCAAATTTAACGCATAATTAAAAAAAATCTCGTTTTACACATTAAAGTACATTTTTGAAATGCAATTTTCTTTTTAATAATTTAATAATTTTTAAGAATTTCAGAAAAAATGCTGGATTTTCGTAAAAAAAACTAATACAAAATAATTTTTTCATTAATTATGCAAGTGATTACAAAATAAAAAAAATGCTAATTTCCACAAAAACTAAACTTAAAGGCGAGTATTTCCCCCTCTTGAGTTAATAACAGCTTGACAACGATTCTTCATACTGGCAACTAACGTTCTCACTTGATCTTGATCAGTTTGCTCCGAAATTTCCAGTCTCAGAAACGGATCATTTAATGTGTTTGGAGGGTTCGGTAATTGTCTTAGCCGCCTTCCTATAGCATCCCACATTGGCCAATTGGATTGAGGTCAGGATTTCTGGGAGGCCAAATCATAGTGGGAATTTCGACCTCTTGCAGATACAGCTACACAATTCCTGCAATGAAATTTTCTCCAACAAACGGCGCAAATGGCACAACATAATTTCTAAGATGTCTGTAATGTATCTTTCTCCGGTAAACCGCCCTCTCTATCCGTACTAACACCGTCCTGGGCCTCCAAAGTGATCCCACCTCACACCATCACCGACCCACTGACATAACTCATAGTTGAACAATGTTACACTAAGCGCATCATTCCCCCGGCCTTCTGTATGCTCTATTCCACCTGTCATCGGAGAAAAGACAGTGTCTGGATTCATCTGTGAATAATATTCTGGACCAGTCTTCCATGTTCCACTTAATGTGTTCCCGAGCAAAGTTTAGTAGTTGCCTTATGTGCTCTACAGTAAGTAACGGACCTGGTGCTGCGTTTCTAAGCCCTAAATCCGCTTCTGCGAGTCTTCTCCGTACCGTATTTTGGCTAATCCTGACGTTGTAACGCTCCAAAAATTCGTTTTGAAGCAAGGTACTGGTCACAAATCGTTGCCGAAGGGTACGCATTTGTAAAAAACGGTCTTGATTAGGGGTTGTAACTCTTGCACAAAGGGCCGTGCAAGAATTACAACCCCTAATCAAGACCGTTTTGGTCTTGGTCTTCTTGGGTTACTTCCAGTTGCCACAAATTCTCTTAAGACTTAGAAATGGTTGATTGATTTATATTAAATCGCTTAGCCAACTCAGCTTAAGTGTAATCTTTTTCACGAAGAGTAACGATTCTTATGCAATCAGCTTCAGTTAGATTTCGATTTTCTAAACGCTGTGGGTTCATTTTGCAGAAAAATACTCAATACATTGCAACAAGGTGTTGTCAGACGCACTCACGTCAAATTTATGAGATTGAAATAAATCACTTTTATCACGTTCTAGAACTTTTAGCAAAAAGAAGCAAAAAAAAAATCAGCGCCGTTTTTACAATTTCTTAGATAAAACAACGGCAAAAAACAAGAGATCAAAATATATGAGATCAAGACATTTAAAAAATTAAAGCTATTTCTTTGTAAAAACTTTTTAAAATTATGCGTTAATTTGGCGAGCAGTCTAGATTACACTGTAGTTTACCTCGCTATATTGTTCAGCTGACAAAAAATTAGTTTATACTTTAGTATTCTTTATTTAGTCAATAATATAAAGTAATGTCGGTATTTTTTTCTAGGGTTCAATTAAAACTTAAGAACTACCATACAAAACGTTTCTATAATTTACTGTCAGTTTGGATAATAAGACAAACACTCATATTGAAAGGCATGTTTGTTAGATGTATTCTTGTTCTAGATCTTTCAATTTTAAAATGTTTAATGTATTACGTGTTTGTGAATGATTACTTTGATAAAGCTATTTATAAAGCAAAGAATTTCATACTTACTGCATGAGTTAAACATTGCAACTTAAAGTAAAATAATAATCACTTATTAATAGAAAAAAAATCTTATTACAAATAATGTAATAAATGGAATAAGACTAAATTGTCGAAAGCTTTTGTATCGTAGTTTTAAAGTTGAGCTATAATTTCCACAGAAAAAAACACAGACTTTTAAAAAATTGTTTTAAGATTAACCAATGTCGTTTCTGAGTACAATTTCGAATTTAGTTAATGCCCATATTAAAAGGAACATTGATTTTACATTACTCTAAATCGCCTGGAAACAACCCATTTCCCGCCTAAGCTGGCGAAAAGGTCACTGAAGTTTCGCAACACTATATTCGGGTTGTAGAAATTTCTGTGAGCGATTGCAGACCCTGTGAGAGATAGCAGAATTTTCATTACACCTTTTCTTAAATAATGCATATTATTTCCAATATTTGCAGCTATATTTTATTGAAAATAAAAAATAGATGCGAAAATTACCGAAAAATTATGGGCAACTCAAAAATACTAATTGTAAGGTAATATGTAATATGTATTGTCAACCTATATTCTTAACACCATGTTGACCATTTTTTATATCATTTTCGACAAAATTAAAATTTTAGAGAACAAAAAAGCGGCTATCTTGAGCGGATAATTTTGTTCTTGTAAACTCACAATTAAAGCAGCAACGTTTCAACCAAATATATTGGCCGTCTTCGAACTACGAAATAAAATAAAATGCGATAATGCTATAATATTAATATAAATACGAGTTACATGCCGAAGAAAGCCAAAATAAGTAATAAAAGTTGGAATCATAATATTAAAAAGCTTTTAATACTAATCATTATTAGAATTACATTATACAAGTAGAAGTCACAATCGCAATAATCAATTTTAAACCTAGCATACGATCGAAAGGGAGTCAACCACCAAATACAACAACTATTATTTTCTTTTTTGTCTTTATTAAGAAAAAAAACATTTGTGGGCCCCAAAATAATAGCAAAGGTATAAGATAAGTCAAAGGACATCAGCCAAAATAACAGGTAACAAAAGAACAACAAACAACATTACATTCAGTATAAACTTAGGGCTTAGACTAAGTTGACATATATAAGCAATATAAATATAGTTAAATAGTTAAATCAGCAAAATAACAAAACGTAATTATGGCACTAGCTTAATGGAAACTCAAAAAATTCTTGTAATCCATAAAAAACATTACTTAATAAAGTCTTTCTAAGTTCTCGCTTAAATTCTAAGGCAATTCTAGAAGGTAAGGCATTAAATATTTTTATACCCATAAATAAAGGAGATATTTCGAACGTGGTCAGACTATGCGCTGGTGTGCAAGATTGTTGATTTCTCGTGCTGTATGCATGGTAGTCACTGTGCGAGATAAATGAATCCTCATATTCTTTGACAAAGGTAGCAACTTCCAGTATATATATAATTAGTAAGGCACAAAATTCCTAAATCCCGAAAATATTGTCTACACGGTGTTCTTGTACTTAACCCAACCATATTTCTAATTGCACGCTTTTGCAACCGAAAGATTTTACCAGTAAACGATGAAGCTCCCCAGAATATAATACCGTACGATAACCTTCTCTGAAAACATATAAAAATAATAATAGTACGGAAGCATAACATCTTTCGTAGCCACCTGTCTTAATCGGCAGATTGCGTAACACACGGACGAGAGTTTAGTACCTAACTCTTGCGTATGAGAAGCCCAATTTAAGCTATTATCCAAAGAAAGCCCCAAAATTCTAGTTGACGAAACCTTGAAGGATTATTATTAATTCTCAACAAATGACTTTCATTAATCTTTGTAATACCCGGTGTAAAACGTATGAACGATGTTTTATCGACATTTAAGTACAATCTATTGTTTGCAAACCATTTGGAAACAATGTTTAGCATGTATGTATGTATGTATGTATGTATGTAGTAGAAGATGAAGGGTGGTGTTACACTGCGACCTAATGGATCTATTGTGTCCCCCATTCTTGCTGCTTTACAGTTGGCCTTCCAATCCTACTCCTTTTAAAAAGTGTAGGATGTCAGAGGGCCCCAGTCTAGGTAAGTCTCCCTCTTCGATTTCACTGCTCCCAGGTACAATGCCCTCGGTTGCACAGTGCTACGCAGTTTGAGAGGAGGTGGATGGTGTTTCATCCTGTTCCCCACAAATCTGCATTCAGGATCTTTTCCAATCCAAGCTTACTCAGGTGTCCTTTCAGTCTACAATGGCCTGAAAGTATTCTGTTAATATGCGAACATTGTTCTTACTCAGGTTGATGCATTCTGTAACCCTCTTCTGGTTATAAGTTCCAGAAGAATTTTACTCTGCGTCATTCCTGGAGATTTTCCCAGTACTGGATTTTCTCTGCTCCATTTCTATTTTTAGTTTCTTCAGTATTGTACTGCTACTTAAACCCCAAAAGGGTCAGGCCCTACGAGAGGCATTCCAGCCCCTTTTTTGCGCGAGGTTATCGTTATTTCGTTTCTTTCCACTCCTGTGTGACCCGGAACCCACAGGAGGGTTACTTTATTTCTTTTGCCTAGCTCATTATTTAGTTTCCCTAGGCATTCTCAGACCATCTTGGAGCTGATTTCATATGAGCTCAGCGCCTTGATGGCTGCTTGACTATCAGACATGATGATAATCTCCTGTTTTCGATAGTTCCTATCCATATTGAACTGAACACATCTTCCAATAGCGTGTATTTCCGCCTGAAATATACTTGGGTATTTTCCCAAGCTTTCGAAATATGTAGTTCTAGGCCCGTATATTCCTATTCCAGTTCCTTCTGCCGTTTTGGAGCCATCAGTGTACCATTTGATGGCATTTCTATTAAAATTCAAGATGGTGTTATGATTCCACTCGCTCCTGTTACTTAGCTTTGTGGTGAATTCCTTCACAAAGCTAAATTTCTTTAACATGTCATCCCGGGGCATATCCCAGGTTTGATCACCGTCAGGAGATTGAGGCCTATGCCTAATCATTCCTTCCTTGACCATTCTTAGTGCGGTTCTTTTCGCCACGCCCTCCACTACAATGTGGAGGGGGGCAAGATCCAATACTACTTCAATAGCTGCTGTTGGCAGGTGTCTCATAGCCCCCGTTATGCATACACATGCTAATCTTTGCACTTTCGAGAGGTTAATTCTCGCGGTGGCCAGATTAGTTCTTTTGCTCCATGCTACTGATGCATAGGTGATGATCGGTCTCACTATCGCTGTATACATCCAAAGCAGTATTTTTGGGTTGCATCCCCAATTTTTCCCTGCAAAGTTTCTACCCACCATCAGAGCTCTTTTGGCCTTGTTGGTTACCTCAAGCTCATGTTTGTTCCATAGAAGTTTGTTGTCTAGGGTGAGGCCTAGATATTTAACTTCCGCTCTCCAGTCTATATTTTGCCCATCCAGTTTTATGGTTCTAAGATTGGATTTTCTTTTCCTGGTAAACGCTACTAGGGTTGTCTTAGTGGGGTTGACATTGAGTCCCATCGATTGACACCATCTTCTCGTAAAGTTCAATCCTCTTTGAACTATGTCACAGAGGGTATTCTCAAATATCATCAGCATACCCTTGACAGGATATGCCTAGATCCGTCAATCCGCATAAGAGTTCGTCTACTATTAGGCTCCACATAAGTGGGGATGTAACTCCCCCCTGTGGGCATCCCTGGTCGTGCTAACCGAGATGGTCTTATGTCCCACCTCCGCTTCCACGACCTGGTAGACAGTAGTTGCGACATCCATCTAGAAGTCACGCCGTCTACCCCTATTAATTAATGCTTTTTTGACAGACTCGTGGGGAGTGTTGTCAAAGCACCCTCTATGTCTAGAAAGGCGCACACTACGGTTCTTTATCGTCAGGGCATCTTGGATTTGGTCCGTCAGCTCCACTAATGCAGTCTCAGTGGATTTGCCTGTTTGTAGGCGTGCTGACAGGGGTGCAATGGCACCCGCTCCAAGATCTCTGTTCTGATGTAATTATCTACAGCCTTTTCCACCGTTTTCAAAAGAATGATGTAAGGCTGATAGGTCTATGGGATTTAGGGTGCGTGATGTCTTTTTCCCTGCTTTTGGTATAAAGGTGACTTTAGCCCTTCGCCAGGCTTCTGGAATATATCCCAACTCCAGACTACTTGGCTTATCCGAATCATGTGAGGAAGGATTTCTTCCTGCCCTTTCTGAAGTAGACTGGAAAAATCCCGTCTACTCCCGGTGTTTTGAACGGCTGAAAGGTATTAATGGCCCATTTTAACCGTTCGCTGCTACAATGTGTCTTGCCATTGTAGTAGCTTCTTTATTTGGTCTTTTATATATCTCGGAAGCATTTTCCGAGGTTCCCACTTTGCTTTCAGGAAAGTGGGTTTCTAGAAGGAGGAGAGCTCTTTTCTTCACCTTCGGTGAAGCTTCCATCTGGCTTTCTTAGTGCCATTCCTGAGTCGATTCTACCCTTCGCCATTACCTTGTAAAGTCGCGAAGCGATAGGTGTTGAATCGATTTCTCGCAAACTTTCTGAAGCTATCTCTTTTCGCTTTCCTGATAGCTTTATTGTAGGAAGTAAGTGTCTCGGTGTACTCTGCCAATCCCGTTACGCTTGGGCTTGTTAAAGAGCTTCCGCGTATCGATCTTAGTTTTGACAGATGGCTGTTCCACCAAGGTGCGTCCTTACATTCTTTTGTCTGCTGAACAGGACAGCTCGAATCGTATGCTTCGAGTATGGCATTGTTCACACTCTTTAGGTCGTTTTCCAGATCCAGATGATGCCTGGCCTTCTGGATTTGATGACCTCTAGATTGCTACTTAGATTGGTTCTGTAGTCGTCCCAATCTGTTTTTCTGGGATTCCTCCGAAGTGGTGGCTCTGGAGTCTTCGTCTCTAGTGCTGAACACAATCATTCTGTGATCAGAGAGAGAAGGTTCACTTGATACCCTCCAGTCTTTTAACAGATCCTTTAGGTTCAGTGTACTAAGTGTAATATCTAACACTTCTCCTTACCTTGTTACAAAGTGGGCGGTATTCCCAATATATATGTACGAGTAGGTTATTACAAAGAATATACTCTAAAAGTTGCTCACCTCTCTGATTGGTGTCCTTGCTTCCCAAACAGTGTGTGTGCGTTAGCGTCGCATCCTATGAGTAGTGGTAGCCGCTTCTTCTGGCAGTACTCACTAACCTCTGCAGCTCAGCTGGTGGTACAGCCCCATCTCCGTCGAAATAGCATGAGGCATTACGATTTCTTGACGTTTTTAGTGGATTTCGAGGTATGCTCGGACCGCGGCAAGGTCTCTCGTCAGGAATTCTGAAGAACAAATATAATTAATATTGTCTCTAATCAAGATGCATGCTCTAGGTATACTGGTATTGTTGCATACTACTCTGCTGCCTTTACAGGCGAGTCCTCTTACCTGTCCTTTATTGACCCAGGGTTCTTGAATTAGCGCCATACTGAGATTTTCTCTTGTGAACGTCCTGGAGATGACGGCGGAAGCTCCCTTGGCGTGGTGGACGTTCACTTGGGCAATATTTATGCCCGCCATCTCGCCGTTAGTTTTCGGCGAGGGTGCTGTCCTCACCGGTAAGGGTCTTGTCCCCCTCTTCTTCTTCTCCCTCTGCGGTGACGTCAACCTCCATCGATTCGGATGACGATTCTCCGTGATAGAGGGCTGCAATGTGGAAGCTACCAATGCTTTCCACATCGCTTTCAGGTTGGTCCTCCCTCGATACGCCGGGAGTGGGTTGGTCCTCCCTCGATGCGCCGGGAGTGAGTTTGTCCTCCTTGGATGCGCCAGGAGTAGGCTGGTCCTCCTTGGAGGTGCTAGGAGTGGGTTCGTCCTCCTTTGGCTGCTTCTTGAGCCCATGCACAGGGATTCTCCCAAACCGATAGTGGATGGTGTACCCTTTGCTCCTGATTGTTTGGTAGGAAGCCTCATCGATTCCCACCCTCAGAAGCCGGCCCTTGCCTTCGTCCTTCAGGTTAAGGACATTCCAAAGGTTTGTCCTGAGCCCTTCGTTTTGTGCTTCTATCAAAGATAGAAGCCTCTCAGGGGTTTCTCCCTGACATCTGGGGAGGTATAGGGTGGCGACGTGCGGTTTTGGAATTTCGTTTCCCCCGCACGTGGTCAGTTCCACTCCCTTCCAAGCTTTTAGCTTGGGTACCTTTAGGCGGAGCCATTCGGCAGAATGTGGTGTTCCACATTCAACCAGGATCAGCCCCGGCCTAAAATGGATGCCTTTGAATTGGATCTTGTGCTCCCATCCGCCGTACATCTCCTCCACTAAAGCGGCCTCCAACGCCGTTTGTTCGTTTCCACTGAGGGTGACCTCAGGGAACGCCCTTGGCAGGATTGCAACTTTCTCCACATTCTTGACAGCCATTGCATAGCTGCCTTTCGTGGAGGCAGGGATGGTGCTTTTACCCACTTCCTGTTTTATCCTCTTAGGCGGCTTTTGAGTTGGAGTAGTCTCCTTCCTCTTCCGCTTGAGTGGTTCGGCCTTGTGTTCTAAGGCCTTCTTCCTCGCTTCCTCTGGTGCAAGCCCTTCACTGAGGTAGCGCAGGTACCATTTGCAACCTGCTCCGCTGAGACCACGTCGCAACGGATCGTCCCTACCTCCAGGTTGTCCTAGTTCAGGTAGGGGGGTTTGTTTTTTTCTGCTCTTTCTTCCGAAGAGCCAGAGAGGTTTGGGGTTTTGCTCCTCCCTTGTTCCTTCCTTGTGGGGTATTTCCACTTTGGAAGTAGGAGGCTTCTTTTGGAGGGTTTGCTCCACTTTTTGTTTGCTAGCGGTGTCTTCCCGCTTAGGTGAGTTTGGTTTGTTTAATTTCTTTCTCCATGGTTGATCCCACGAGTAGCTAGGAAAAAAAGGTCCACCTCCACAGAGCCCCGCATGCAGAGGTAAGGCTAGATACAATGGGGTGCGCCAGGTGCCCCAAGGTTGGACTAGTAGAGACTGGTTTTCTATCCAGCCACGCATCCCATCAGCCTAGTCCGCCGCCTTAGGATTTAGGTTTTTATTGAGGTTGTCTCCTCTCGGTCCGTGCAGTTAAGCCAAGACCCCCCATCCCTTTCGGGACATGGTTTAACAGTTGGGCTTTCGGTAACCGAAGGCAACAACTGGCATCGTAATGGAACCCTGTGCAAGCCCGTAGCCACGACACGACAGCTCGGGTGAGGGGGGACTGGTTCGCGGCAACGGTTTTCGTTCAACCATGCTCCGGTTTTAGACGGAGAGGACGAACTTATAGCCGCCACTAACCATCTTGTCTTGAGCGAACCCTCACAAGATGGCCATTCCCCTATCCACCACCGGGGGACGCGCCTGGTAGGTAGTCCCAACCCCCAGGAATGTTTAGCATACTTTGGTTTGTTTGCTAAGGCTGTCATTGTCGGTAGCAGATATAATAAAGCTACTATCGTCGGCATACATAATCAAACTATCAACTGCGGTATTAGCAGGTAGATCGTTTACAAAAATGGTAAATAACAACGGACCAATAACTGATCCTTGAGGAACACCTTTCTGGAAAGGTAAGGAATCGGATTTGCGATCACTTAATTCTTCCAATTGAGCTATATTGCTCAAGTATGAAACGATCCAATCTAGAGCTCTTCCTCTTATACTATAAGTATGTCGTTTGCGAAACAATATACTATGATCTATCAGGTCGAAGACCTTACTAAGATCCATAAAAACACCAATTGCTTTCTCTCCATCATTAAATTGAGTATAAAGCCTGTTTATAAATTGTACTATCGCTGTTTTTGTGGATCTATTCTTCATGAAACCATGTTGTTGACTAATTAGCAAATTGTTACAGGTAAGGAAATTTACAATTTTTGTACACATGATTTTTTTCCATCACCTTAGAAATTGATGCTATGAGAGCAATTGGCCTATAGTTCTCAACTAATTTAGTGTCTTGCTTTTTATGCAGCGGGAGTATTTTAGCAGTATTTAAGATGTTTGGGAAGATGCCATGTTGAAATGATCTGTTTATTAGGGATGTTAATATCTGTAAGGTAAAAGGTATGTGCGCTTTAGAACATTGTTGCTAATATTATCAATTCCGGATGAATTCGACGATTTCAGATTATTTACAGTACACGCAACCTCGCTTTCTGGTATAATATCTATATACAGTGAGGTCGTAAATGGTCCCCCCCTCCTGATAACTTTTGAATTATATGAGATAGAGCAATGAAACAAAAACCAAGTGAAATTAGAGATAATTTGTGATTTTTTGCCTATAGAGATACGCACATGGCTTCTGATGTAAAATCGAGGGCGTAGCTATCTTTAAAATTTTAAATAGGACGTAATTTCATTTAGAAGCTCATTTGGAGATATTTCTATTACTTTTATGGCAATGCAAACAGTTTTACGATTTTCGAAATTTTTACCAACTTATCCAAGATTAATAATTGGAGTACTTACGTTACTTTTTCGATAGCCCTCGTATAAATATTGTGGTTCTATGTGACATAGGAAGCGACTGCTTTATATGTCGATTTATATTTTTTGTAATAATCAAAGCTAAGTTGATTCTGAGTATCAAGAGCTATCTTATACAGTTCTTTAAGTTTTTTAGAAGAATTAGGAATTCCCCTGGTTAACCAAGGTTTCCTGCTAGAATGACAGATTTTCTTTTTCGGGAAAGCTAAATTGATATAATATTCTAGAGTATTAACAAAGATTTGAAATCCTTCGTCTACTGTGTAAGATTCACTAATATTAATCCAGGATTCTCTAGACAAGAAATTATTTAGCTGTTGATAGCTCTCCTCCGTATAGTGACGCACAAATGTATCGTTTTTATTAACTTGAGCATATAGAGACTTTATGCATATCGTTTGGCCAATATGATCTGATAAACCATTACAATCACCCTTACAATCTACAAAATCCTTACGGTTAGTACAGACAAAGTCAATACATGTGCTTGTGTTACTAGTTATTCTTGTAGATAGTGTGTAAGACGTGATTAGAAACAATTTTGGAAGTATCAGCACGGCTTGTGGGCCGAGGCAAAGCCAACAACGGAAGAAATATTGTTGTTTCAAATAATGACTTTCTTGGTACCTAGTAAACATTTCTTTTCCATTATTTAAAACAATAATTTATTGGAATTGATGCACGACAAGCAAACCTTTTATTCGATCCTGTTTTAGTTTCCTATCAATTGTTTAATTTGGCGATTCCCTTTTCTGCACGCACGTATGATAAACTAGCAGCACCCAGTCATCTTAATTGAAAATAAATGATGCCAAATTTACAGATGCACCCGTACGAAAACCCGTCGCCGGTGTCCCGTTGTGGTCTCGCCTACTCTAATTTACTGATCCGCCTAGTTTGTAGTGGGCCGTACTCGGCGAGAGCGCATCTTCGCAGTGAAATAAAGCGGTATGCGGAACGACGGCATACTGGAACGGTTGAAAGGTTTGATTTATGAATTAATTAGTCGACGCGGAGCGTTGAAAGGAGCTGAAGTAATGCCTATGCCAGTCGTCGTGCGCCTTCCGTACGACCGCGCTGAACGCAATCAGGCCATCCATTCACCGTCGTCCTATTATAGCCTTCCTACAAACTAATCTACGTGTTTTAAAAGACAATCAGTCGCATGAATCGCCGGCGTGGATTTAAATGTCATCTGCAGCGAGATTTATTGGTAGTTACCATTCATTACGTGTATCTCGATATAATGGCTCGTGAAGACGGTATTGAATTCGTAGCTTTTAATGATTGTGGTCTTAGATTTATCGCCTCTTAAAGGTTGTTTTACTCTTACTTTGTAGAAAAGAAAACTTTTCTTGACTTAATGTTCAAAGAACATGAAGCAGGAGTGCGTCAGACGTTAATTTATTTACTCTCATACGCAATATTTAGAGTTACTTCCTCATTCTCAAGAAATAATGACAAAACCATAAGCAATAGATCAGAAACAAATCCTATTGATAAATAAGACATACTGCCAGAGCAAATGAAAAGAAGAAATAATGCCTAATGTTTAGAATAGGGTATCTATTTTCCCAATTTACGAGAAACGTGGTAAGGCGCAATGCAAAGATTACACAGGAATTGTACTTTTAAACATAGTCAAATGTAACAAAATTTTACCAAGATCTCCGTGGTGGATGATTCTATCCAGCAAGTGTCAGACGCATGAGGTCGACAGTGGATTAAGCTTTACATTAAAACAAATCTAAAGTAACAGTTATGGATCTACACATAATCGGGCTCTGTGATGAAATTGAAAGCCCACTGTATTTGGAAGACGAGGAGACAGCTAAGCATATTTTCTGTCACTGCCATGCTACTACAAGAATCAGGTATGTAACCTTTCGAGAAGCTCTTCCCTAGAAGACTTGAAAACAATCTCATTTAGCAAGATACTGAGTACCTTAAGGCCTGAACTTGTTGAATGAACTCTAAGATAACATGCGCTCCTCAATAGACCCTGCACTGAACGAAAAATATACACAAATACAATAAAAAAGTACATTAATTCAATAAATATTTTATCAAAATTCGTCCAACGAACACTTTAATAATACAAAGTATGTGCGTTTATTATATTAATAAATTATAGTTCATCAATACAATAAAGAAAATTGTTGATGCAATGAATTCGTTATTCACTTGATTATGAATATAATAAATATATAATATTGCTTTAAAAATCGGTATACATTAAAGTGATTAAACAAGTTCTTGATACAATAACGTAAGTTCGTATTATATATAAACTGTATTATCATATTGCTAACCGCGGTAATTAACTTCATTATTGCTTATATGAAATTTATACATTTCGTTAATTAATAATAATTTTAGAAACTATGAATTATATAGTAGTACACCTACTTATTACTAATAAAGTTTGCCAAATAATATAAACAGATTTCGAAAATATGCAGTTAGTGTAAGAGATCCAAGTCTTTTACACTTACATTTTCAAAATCCGGTTATACTATTTGGCAAACTTTAGTAATAATTAATTCGCTTAATAATACAACCAACTTCAAAAAGGTGCACCAATACTATTTATTGATAAATTTTAATATTAGTATACATTATTTATTTACAAATCAAATTATTAAATTTATTTTGTCAGCATTTCTTATGTGATTTAGTCTTTATAGTTCGTACAAGCTTGCCACAAGCTATCCAATTCGTTGGGTAATAAGTTATCAAATCTAGTGTCATAGCCTACCAGGTGGAATTTTCCGATCATTTAAAATTATTAATAAATAAAGATAATTGTTGAGAATGGGTACAGGGAATGTTATTAAAAATCGATATATATTCTATACCCAATAATATGAAAGCATGCAGCATGTTCTATTTGAAAAGTTTTTGCAACTTTAAAAATTCTCTGATATGCGAGAAATTATTAGGCATCCTGTATGAACAACGGGAATATTTTACTACGTTTTGGTGAAACAATATTAGTACTTGGTAATGTTAAAATATGAGACTTCTAGCACTTAAAGAAAGTAAAAATTAATCAATTACGCACAACAGTATAAATGTCAAAATTCTTTCTTTCTCAGAAACCGTAATATTCTAGAATTAGTCGAACATAGGTGTAGTTGTAGTCGTCATAGAATTTCATACTGATTTCAAAAATGAAATAATATATAAGGCGTTCCATTTAAAATAACAAAGTTTGTGGCAGTTTCCGATTAACCGGAAGTGCAAAGAAAGATAAAAATGTTTTAGAAAAAAGTAACTCTCTAATTATCACAAATACCATTTTTAAAGGGAATAAGTTTCGTTAATCTGGAAAGCCTTTAACTACCTAGTTCCGAACGTAGCGAGTTGTAATTTGTAGGTTCGTTCGAACCTATAGTTCAGAACCGTTCTGTGATTGATGCGCATGCGCAATGATATTTTCACCGTTCGGACCTTGTAGTTCTCGAATTTAAAATTCTTAGAATTTCAAATTCAACGTTCGGACTGTCAGAACTGCAAATTCAGAACGATTCTAGAACCGTTCAATCAGTTCTTGCTAGGGAGCAAGTATTTGAAATTCTGAAGTAATTCTAGACCTGCGCATTGTAATTCAAGACATTTATTAGAGTGTCAACTATTTTAGATCATTGTTTTAGGTTAAGAGTTGTTTACTTTTGTCATAGATGTAAGTAAGCATAAGGCGTTCTTCCTGTTATTTTACATTACAATACGCAAATATTTTACAGTTTGTCAGGTGGCCAGTAGAATGGACTCTTTACTGCTTAATAAAATGCATTGAGGAAGCTGTTCTCATATAAAAATACGCGGTTTAAAGAACATTTTTTATTAACTCGCATCATATTTAATAACTTATGGACACAGTATGAAGATGGATACTTTTACAAAGGTGGTAGTAGTGATGGACGCTATGAAAAGGACATTTGTGATTTGTTAGCCATCAGAGTGCATCGTTCTGTGATGTTAAGGACCGTTTCGATATAAGTCAAATGAAGTAGCTCTAGGTGAATATATGTATATCTATTATCTATTCTATTTTTATTTCATTTATTTATATATGGTTATTGATGCATAAATACAAAATAAAGACCTTATTTACACTTTCTGTATATTTATTTGTTATATCACAAAGGTATCATATAAAAGAAAATCTAATACTGCCCCTGAGTTGATTCCTTCATCAGGAATCAACAGCACCTGTGGATACACATTTCTCTTAGCATCATATATATCTAACTGTTCTTTGTAGAATATGAACGTGTTTTGATCCCTTCCAATTTTATTTTGATCATCCACAATCTTTTTATAACTACGTTCTAAGACTTTCCACTTATTTTCACAATTCTGTGGTGTGAATAATTGGTCACAGTATTTTTCCATATCTAATGCAATTTTATCCCACAATTTCCTCATACTCCGAATTTCTTTCGTCCCAATTTTATCCCTATTTTGTTTATACAATTCTATTAGCGCTTTTGTACTATTGATGTCCCATTTCACATGTTCCTTTTTCTTATTGACCACCAACATTATTTCTGCAACAGAATTTCTACATTTTCATTTCCTCTAATTTCTATTATCATAAACAAATAATAAAATGTATGACACAACAACAAGGAAAAAGTAGTAAGGGCGAAACAACTCAATTCAACACTTAACTTAGATGTACAGGTTATGTTATATGATTGTAGTTATTTATCCACTATAAATATGGCGCGAATTTGAAAGTTTAGGTAGGGTTAAATCTGTTCGAACCGCTAATTTCAGAACTATTTTGGCACTTGAACTTGAACTGTCATGCGCACTAGATCCAGATTTTCAAATTCTAGAACGGTTCTCGAACTCTAGGTTCGAACGAACCTGTATAGTGAATTCACTTAAAACGATCTATGATGTACAATTATTATTAATTGTTGACTGTTTTCATTCATTTGTACATATATATTTGTTATTTTAATTTGTATTCTAATAAAACCATACTGATGATTTTTAATTTATGTGTAATACTTATATATGTACCTATTTATTTCCAAATAGATAATAAATGTATATATAGCTACCACCTGTCAACAGCTTTATAAATCTTTTTGCTTGAAAGGAAATACGAAAACGATCGTTCATGCTATTACACAACAGATCTTTTGGCCACGAGAATAAAAGGAAGACAGATGCGCGATGTTATTAGTAACGATAAAAAATATCCGATAGAATTATCTATTCAACAAAAGCGATGCACCTCATTCACCGCTATAGACCATGAAAAATGTACTATGTCCTACTACGTAATTTACGCACGGTACAATGAAAACTGAACCAGCCTCACACAAAAGAAGGATTAAGCACAATGAAGGGAACAGGATCGGAATGCTTATTTTTTTCGAACTAATAGTTACTTTGCTTGGTAATTAGAGCCATGTTTTTTTCATGGTATTGTGAAAGTCATGAGGTGTTTAATTTTATTGTCTTAATACAATATTCTGCCCGTCGTTATGTGGCGTTCGATATCAATCAGCTATTAATTTTCGTTTGCTTTGACAGTGGTGACTATACAGGGTATAAACAAATACGTGTGGAAAAATTGAGGGGGCAATCCTTTGTTGAAAACTAAAGGAGGTTTTGAAATAAAAAAAAGGTTTGCTCCTATTGTTAAGTAGTATCTTAACTGAATAGGGTGTCAAAATATTAGTTTTTCAGTTTTCTTAAATACGAATTAAGTAATAAAACGAAATTATTAACACTTGGTGGACAATTCGTTAATTTCCTCCGACGATTTAAGGAGTGGAAAAAGGCGCCCTACAACTTGTTTCACACATTACTTTCTTTTCTTACAGTAACGTCATCATTTTTAAATATTACTTTGGATAGCATGATTCATTATATGTAGAAAAGGCTTTTAATAATTCTTTATTAAACTTGATAGCTTTTCAAGGAAATTTAAATACATAGCACGACTTGCATGAAGAAGAAATTTAATCGACTTGTAATTTTAGTAGTAAGCAGCTGTAAGCTCGACATTATACAAAGAATGATTTTGGTATTCATTAAAGAAGTAAATGAAAACGAACTACATATACCTAATTTGGACCCTGTCTGTTTAGAATAAGTCAAGCTATCCTAAAGTATGTTTAAAAATGGCAATATTCCTCTAAGAAAAAGAAAATAACGTGTGAAAAAAGTAGCAGAAGTGGCTTGTCCTACCCTTTAAAACTGCAGCGGAAAATTAACAAATTGTTCACTAAATGTCTTCTGAGTAGGAGACAACCTCTACTTATTTCGTGCATATTGAGGCAGGTTTTGAAATGAAAATGGCATATGATCCTCTTCTGTTGAGCTAAGACACTTTAAAGGCAGTGGCGGCTCGTGATAATTGTACGTGGAGGGCCCTTGATTTTTAACACAACTAACAGGTGTCGATAATCGCAAATATGAATAAAAAATAAATGACCAAACAAACACAGGATTTGCGTTGCTTGATATTTAAATAGAACAGCAAGATTAACAAAAAAAAAATGTAAAACTATCAATAAATGCGAAAAGTCAAGTGAAATTTGTTTCTTTGTAAGCAAAGACGTTGACTTATCTATAACTCTGAAGAACACCCAGAATTTCTAATAAATATATCCATTGCAGAAATATCTGATTATTACCGTTTGACAGTGACTTGAAATATATGTTGTTTCATTGCTGCAAATTGCTAAAAAATCACCGTAGTTAATCTAGTCTTTAATTTCTTAATGACATACCCTCCAGAATATCACTTTGCAGTTTTAAATGTGCCTTTAATAACTGTGTGCATCAGTTATTAAAGACTATTAAAGCTTAAATTTCTAATTTCTTCTTCACTTGGTTTTAAGTCATAAATATTGGAAACATGAATGAATACTACAACGTTTCGCTTTATTTCAAAGCTTTTATTTATAATTTACACTTTTTACATTTTATATTTATATACTTGAAAAAGCTTTGAAATAAAGCGAAACGTTGTAGTATTCATTCATGTTTTCAATATTTTAACCTAAAAAGCAAGAGAAGAAGAAATTAAAAATTATACACATGATCAAGAAATGAAGCTTTAAAATTAGAGCTTAAATGTTCCTTCAAAATTATATCCAATTCTGCAGAATTGCATTCAAGGAAAATTCCACCGTTTCCTAAAATCTCCAATTTGTTATTTCCTCTCGATGTCAGTTCGAGTTTTTCACAGAACCTTGATACAATTAAATATTCTTGATAATATTTCCATAAACTGAATCTAATTGACTTCCAATGTTTGTCGATGCTAATCAAGCAAACTTTGTAGAACGGTGAATATGACATCCTGAAATTTCATGTTTCCTTGCTCATTTAAATATTTGATTCACAAAACTCTATATTGTTCATGTCTTACTTATTTCCTGCTAAGTGAAAATGGAACACAGAGAAAGCAAAGTAGGGAATTTAACACATTACAAACTTAAAATATCACCAAAACAAAGTTTTTTAACTTTTCAAGGAAAAAAAGTATTTTTCAAGACATTGTTTATAACATTATAATGTTAATATTATCAACCACTATCATTATGAAACAAGAACAAAAAAAAAAAACTCGATTCACTTTACGTTAAAAAACTCGCTGTTACAGGTCATAATAATTGCTTTCCCTTTCACCAAATCCTTAGTTCCTCACCTCACATCGCCTTAGCTCAGCTATTTGCAGGTTCCATTGGCCAGCATCTAAGGAAAAATAACTGAGGCATTTACCTCCCCCTTTACCGATGCTAAGTGAGTTCATAATCACCCTCAGCAATAAGGTTTTTTGCCTGTTATTATTTTGAGGTTAGTTTACTGTTTTTGTCATTTTTGTTTGTTTGTTGTGTTTATGGTTACGTTTTCCCCTAAAGTTCTTTTTCCAGTATGCCCGTACCAATTTGTGAGAAATAGGGCTGGATGGATAGTAAATAAATATGTGCTAAGTAAGGTTAGATACATCATATATACATATGCCAAGTAATAATGTAGAACGGGCTCATTTGGCTGTTCCATGGAACAACCAAATGAGCTTTTTCGGCTAAAGTAAATAGCGGTGAGTATTGCATACTCACCGCTATTTTTTCCTCGTTTCACTCACTTATTTTTTCCTTGTTTCTTATGCAAATGGCAAGCAGCTAATCTATCACTTGCGAAAGTCGAACTGCAGGCCGCAGGCTCTCGTGATTGTAGCCCATTCCCCATCCACAAAGGCTCTCGGCAATGATCGGTACGCATCGTTCCTAGCCTGTAATTTTACTTACAAGGGAACACCGGCAAGTGTCAAATTCCGATTTCCATGAAACTCTACAGACTGAAAGAGTACCATGGTAGAAACACAACGCATTTTTTTTGGTTCAACTGAATCTTTTAGCGGTGATGCACGAGTATGACCTTAAATAGGAAACAAACGTTAATAGTTAATTGTTAATATGAAATATATTTTTGTATAAATATTATATTGTAATGTGTATATGGTAGATTTATTCATTATTTTTAGGAGTTGGGGGTTCTAGTCCATGAGCCGCCACTGCTTAAAGGTGTGGCTTAAGGCCAAAAGTAAGAAACTACTTTTTAAGAAAAAAACAAACAATATTTTAAAGGAAAAGTGCGAAAAATAATCGGGCGATTCTTTATTGAAAATTAAAACCGGTTTTGAAATAAAAATGACATTTGGTTCTCTCCTATCTTCTAAGGTGTCATAGGTCAACAGGGGAGGACGAAATGTCAATTTTATTTCAAAACCTGTCTTAGTTTTCAACCAAGAATCATTCCTTTATTTCTTTTTTTCGCACTTATCCTTTTACGGCTAGCATATTGCTTATTTTTTCTTAGAT
>RXPK01002077.1:0-66405 GCA_004143645.1 Protaetia brevitarsis
TTGTTTGCCTCTATTCATTCTGTTGAGGATTTGTAGACTTCAGTTTAATAACGCTCCTTGTCTCCTGGTGTAGAAAATCGCGGGCTTTCACTTAAGTTTCCAAGTTAATTCTATGATTTTTACTAAAGATCAACCCTGTTCTTTTTTTCTTGACTATCTCGGTACTACTTTAATCTCTGTAAGTTTAACGAAAGATATGGGAGTGTTTATTTGGTCTCAAATTTCTTTTTTCTCATCACATAGCAGATGTTGTCGCACGTACTTTTAAAAATTAATGGTTCATTACCGCAATGTTACGAGATTTCGTTGATACGAGACCTTGAAACGGTGTTCTTTTCTTTGATGCGCTCTAGTTCAGAATATGCAATTTTAATATGGGGTTTTCTATTTACTCAATTCATATAATAATAATTGAATCGTTCAAAGAAAGTTTTTAAAGTTTCTTAACTTTTTAGTCATCAACATAGATAGCTTGAAAATTTATTGTAAAGTTGCTTACGCCTTTTCAATCAGTTATCAGTCATTTCTTTTCTTTTTTCATTGTTTTCCTGGCTTTAATGATATCTATTTGGTTCTTGAATTACGTAAGCAAATTGTTATAGTTTTCTTTTAGGCTTAATTCTTAGTTTGTAAGAATGGAATTATATGGGCTTTCACTTTGTTAATGCTCCTGGGCAAGCACTTGTCTTTTTCTTTTTCTTCTATGGATTTCCTGTAATTGGGTGTTTGACCTGTTGGAAATATATATTATTATTATTTATTCAGCCAGATCTCGTATAATTCAGGCGCGCTGTTCCTTTAGGATCTTTTGGCCTGTCTCTGTCCCGGTGATTTTCGCACCACCTTGGACTGAATTTATATCAATTCATTAATGGATTTTAATTTGCGATTTGGTAGTGCCGAAAGAAGGACCAGCTCCAACGAATGGCCTTGACGAACCTCCCCTGACCAGCTCGTCTGTCGCCTTATTTTTTCCCACACCCGAATGGCTAGGAACCCAGGTCCAGGTTAATTTCCTTTGGTACCCACCTCATTTAGGGTGATTATACAGTCCCAAATCAGCTTAGAGTTCACACTTATAGAACTAATCGCTTTAAGTGTGGACTGACTGTCAGAGAAAATAGCGACTCTTTTACGCGGCTCGGTACATCTTTCTAGTTCTCGGACACAATCTCAGCTTGGAACACTGTTGTGTCTTTGCTGAAGCTTACCGAAAGAGCCATTTTCGGCTTCTTAGCGTATATTCCAGCTCCAATGTCGTAATCCGTTTTAGAGCGTCTGCATACCAGTTTGAGTCCGCTGTTACTGGAGTACCTGTATTTCAGTCCTTCTTATCTGGTATTATTACCTGACATTTTCTATCTAGATTAAATTTTTGCATCATGGCATCACATGGTATGCCTAAAAGGGTTGCCTCCTTGAATTCATCAGTTCAACAGTTTTTTATAGTCAGTGCCGTGCGATTTACTTATCGGTACTTGACTGCGCAAAAGTCTTTGTACTTATTGTAGACCTTGCAGCTCCTTGTATATAAATATGTATTGGTGGCAGGTTTAGAATTACTTCCATTGCTATGGTAGGGGTCGATCTCATCGCCCTCGTTGCGCACAGACACGCCAGCCGCTGCATGCCACCCAACGTTTTGGCCACGCTCACCTACCCCACCTTTGACCACCATACTACAGCTCCGTATGTTATCATGGGTCTAATTACTCTTGTGTATAAAAAGAGAGTCATCTTGGAGCTAAGTCCCCAATTCTTTCCACACAGCCTCCTGCACCTACTTAGGGGGATAGTAGCTTTGCTGGTTGTTTTCTGGATATGTGGGTTCCATGTATATCTTTGATCAAACCATACCCCCAGCTATTTCGCCTATTTAACATATGGAATCCTTGGTGGAAAAAGAACCCTAGTGGCTATAGGCCTTCTAGCGTTCGCCGTGCGCTCGTTCGGAATTTTCCGATGCGATCCGATCCGAACCAGTACGAGCCTTTTCATTTAATTTCATGTATAGGAAAAAGTGCCGATTTCTGTTTTTCAAGCCCATTGATCCGAATCAACCCAGCGCGCCTTCTGCTTAAGGGTTTGAGTGTAGTGTTAATGGATATTTAAAAGCACAAGTAAAAAAATAAGCTTTATGATCACCATAATTTACTGGCAATGTATTTTTAAAATTTCCTTATTATCTTGAATTTTACAATTATCTGGACCTGCCTTTGTATGTATACACACGAATAATTTTCAGAGAGCTGCTATTTAGTGTCAGATTTAACTTCGATTTGAGTTCAATCAGGTGGTTGCGTGTGATGGGGTATTTCCCCAATAGTTTCGTTCTTGAAAGAAAAGTATCATCTAGTTCATATTTAACTTATGTTCAGTTCATATTTAAATTTGACATAACAAAGAATTAATGTTGCATTGCTAGCAATCTCACTAACATTCTTGGCACCAAAGTTGCTCATTCTGTTTACATATATCTACAGATATGATGTTAAGTTTCCAATCACGGTCAATAACAATAAAAGAAGTAATACAATAGATAGAAACAGCATTTGTATGTGTATTACAGGTATTTATTTATTTTTTATCTGTTGTTATCAAGGTCTCTTTGTGTTGTTTGAAGGTGCCTTTGTGCTTCTGACTACGGTAGTATTAATGATATTGATCAGATAGGGCTACTATTGTCGGCATCGCGTTCAAGTAATATGCATTTGCTTATGTAGGTATAGATACATACGTGTACATATACGTATTATAAAACCGGTTACAAGTTTAGCGTATTTTGTGTAGGCGTCATAGAATATCACTGTGAACAAATGGACTACACCAGCATCGACAAAATGTGATGAAGTAATACTGTTTTATTAGTAATCCAAATCGTTATTTTTCTTTTGCTTAATGAAGAAATGGAATTACGGTATGGTTACTAAAGTATCATTTAAAGTGGTAACGCTACATAATTTTTAACTTTGTCTTACAAATTAGTAAGTAGTAATAAAATGTTTCCAGTTCTCGATGTCTAAACAATGTTCACAGTAAGTATTAGATACATATCACGACTTACCTCTCAACTCAAACTAAGACATGATTCTTGTTAGACATATACAGGTTTTCAACGGAGGTGCACACAAAAGAAATAATTACTCAATCCGAATATAAATGCATCATATTGAACATAACATAACTTCCTATACGTATAAACAAGAAGATGATGTATTTATATGTATGTATGTATACGAAACAATTTTTTAGTTCAAATGTAATCAATATACTAAAATCATTATGAACATATAATATTTTCTCCACAAAAATAATTATTTTAGATTTGAGTAAATAGATTTTCTCAACTGGGAACTATCATATAATAATATATTATGCCTTAATAATTTATGTACATTTGATTTGTCATTATTTGCTTCCAAAATATAAGTATATTGAACTGATAATACGTACCTGCTTAATCTAAGCATTTCTACTATTCAAGGGTAATAATTACCTACTAATTTTGTGTCTGTAACACCAAAACACCTCGGTAGGAGAAAATTAATAAATAAAGAAATATTATATAATTAAATAAATTTACTGTCATACTTTATAGTTTTACTATGTTTGGGAGAAGGTAGCGTATCGGGGTACTCTAGGAGTGCGTACGGGATATTGATGCGTAGAGGTATAGATGTTATGCGTATCCGTCGCTGCGACCGGTGTTCTCAGGATACTTCCCACTCAATGCCTGGGCCTGGTGTCTAGTCGGCGTTGGTTACTGATATAATTTCAATCAGTATAATAATTTGCTGGTATTACCTACTGCAAACTAATAACTAGTAAATACCTACATATGTTTGTTAATGTACACACCTACCATGTTCATATATTATCGACACAATGGCGCTGACTCCAAGTATTATTTTAAAGTTTTTTAAACCAGTAATCCTTTAATATTAGATAACACGTACGTACTTACCTTCGAATATTTTAATGGTAGCATCTGTGCATCAGCCCCATTCCACCCCATTCTCTAGTGGCTGTGAAACGGCTGGGGTATCCATTTAGATTTCTTTACACTCACAAGCAACAACACTGTTCGCTAGTCAATCAAAAAGTGACGCCAACTAAAGTGTATGTATATGCAAATCCTCCTAACCCCCCCAAAAAAAGAAAGAACCAATGACAGATAAGTTTTAGTGCAATAAATGGTGGGGTAAAATTCGTTTCAAATGTTTCAATGTTATGGTAATTTCAATTTGATATTTCATGTTTTCAACAAAACATTTAATAATTTTATTTAGTAATTCATTATACCAAACATATAAGGGATTTTATTTTGAATCTACAGGCTTTCTCACTATGATTGCATACATTTATTCCTTACAACAATAACAACGTTCATTTGGAGGAAGTATACTTCAATGCAAATATTTATACTATTTGTTCTAAGAGTATATTGTGTTTTCAGAGAATTTACTCTTATGTTCTAACCAACACGATTTAGTTCATTTAAATATATATTAAGTTTCGATTTCCGAATAAATAAAAATATTCAGATTGATAATAGATTTTTTTTGTGTTTTTTTCAAGTTTAACGAAAACTTTCAGTTATGAAAATTTAGAGTTTGCAATAGTTTGATACTTACTGTATTTTTAAAATATTCACATGTATCCTACACTCTCCAAATTGGATCTCTGCCTATGTCAACTTTGATGCCAAACAACAACTCTGCAGTCGTATTTTGTAGATATATTGGATGAACCACCAGAGATAGTTTCTATGAGCATCAAATATATATTTGTGCTCATAGATTTTAGCAGAATACATGGTTTGATTAATTATCCCGTTCACTAAGAGCTATTGATGTTATTCTAAAGTTCATCCAGTAAGTTCAGGCCCTTGAAGCAGCTCAGCAGATGATTAGATTTCAGGTCTTCCAGGGAAAGATCAACCTTCTCAACTCTCTCAACCTTCTATACCTGATTCTCGTGGAGGAAACCTCAGAAGTCAAATCCGTTCGTTCCAAATCCAAAAAAGTAATGAAAATTAACTCCTGGAGACTATCCTTGAATTGCTTGAAGAATTGAGAACCGATTTGTCTGTTGTATACAAAAATCAAATTGAAATCGTTTACCACACAATTTCAATTCGAATTTTCTTGTTGTAATATTATGATCTAGGTTTGTGTTGTCACTCTATTAAATGGCAATTATTTTCTAACCTTTATGCGCGCATATTATAGTAACATTTTAGAGTAATGTTATAAGCATACATTACTCTAAAAAATGTTACTAGGTATAAAGGTCTTTGTTGCCTACTGGATTTCTATAGCAAGCAATATCTTTTGACTTCAGTTCGAACACTCAGTCCGGTTATTGACTTGTTATTGGCTGAAACGAACTCAGAAAAGATAGTGATTGCATGGGCCCATTCAAATTTTGCTAGCTGTCAAGTTGACGAGTTCCTTATCACAGTTGTTACTCGATTGGATATAGATTTTTAGCTTATAAAAACCTCTACAGCTCTCAAATGACTATCTAGAACTGTTTTAACAAGATCCCAGCTTGGCCTTCCATTGGCTAGCATGAATTTAGAAAAGGTAGCAATTCGCCGTAGTTAAAAATTGCTGTTGTCCGTTCTTATTTATATGTTCCTTGGCTAGAGTCGTACATGTAAAAAAAATTGACCTAAAAGTTTATGCGCGTAAATAAATATAAAAAGTGATTTCAAGTTTGGCTGAAAAAATATTAGGTATTTTTTTAGAAGAATGCTGGTTTTGAAGGAAATTTTAGCATATAGCACGTCAGTTAAGCATAGTTATATTAATATCTTTAGAAAAAAGCACTAGTTGGCAAAATATTGTTGGAATCGTAGTGAACCAAACACCTCGCTTTTCTAAGGAAGAAATTTATTTTTAGTGTAACTTTTGCCAATAATCATTTTACACGTTTCTGTAAATAGATATGTCATAATCAGATAGCATAAAAAAACTATTTATTTGTTTACTCTGGGTTTATATAGACGGTTATAGTTACATCTGGATAGTCATTACACTCTCCCTTTCCATATTTTATCCTATTCCATATTTTGCTTGTTCTATAATTTCTACGCAAGTCAAAACACATAATACAAGATATTCATCATATACATATATTACAACAGGTTATTCTAAATGAGAAAAGATGATGTAAATTGTATTCACGGTTGGTGTTTACATAGCTCAAGGCTGATTGTAAGTTTTGCTATAAACGCAGCAGCAGTGTGGGGAAATATACATATTACAGCTAGCACTTTTTTAAGTCAACCACCAAACAGTAGCACCGACATAAATCCAAGTATAAACATAACGTAAGATTGAAACCCATGTATAAATCATGTAAGTTTAACTTCAGGTCATCTGTAATCTAGATAGCCCTGGATAAGTTTTATTATTAACCTTGTGTATATAATTCGCGTGATACTCTACTATATAACCTACTGCTTATATACTAATGTCGATTTATCGATAGTTCGTTATTCAAACCTGTATTTATTTTCTTATTATATAATATTCTCCTTGACATTTTCGTCGGAAAATAGAAATAATACGAAAGTCAGAAGTTAAAACAGTAACAATTTACTAATTTTCCTATTACATTACTTAAGCTTTAGTATCTGTTATTGTGAAAGTAAGAAAATCATATTCGTATTCTTAATAGTAAAGAGAAATTAGAATATAATTCCAAAGAGTAAGTTTAAGCAATTGCAATAAGCGATCATCACCTTGTTCAGATATTTCAAATTTTCCGTACGTACATCAGTAAGTTTCTTAAATATAACAACGGTATATTACATACACATATCGCTTTTCATACCAATTATTGTGGCAAAATAGTAAAACAAACCACAAACCGTTTATTTCCTTAAATACTACATTATTCAGGTATTTATTGAAATTCTTTTTCTCAATACGACGCTCTGTATTGACTTCAATTAAATAAGGTAATCATATTAAGCTACATACATGCGGTAATGGGAAACATCATATTTACAGTTACCTTAACAGGATTCACCGTTCTGCAAAATATATGTATTTGCACTTAAAAGGAAAAGTTGGGTCAATAAAAGAGCTCTAGCACCGTATTAACTGGTTAATTAACACGTTGACTGCCGAGCCAAATTTTGAGAGCCTTGCGAGCCCGACTTCCGTGCATAATATATATGCACACGGCAGTCAACGTGTTAAGAGCGTATCTACATGCTCTAAACATATCTTCCATTTCTTTGATAATTTTAAACTGGTAGTGCCTTAATTATATAAAATGTATAAATTTTCTTATTTACCTATATATCGGAAAAAAAAATTAAGTAACTTTAAGCTATGTCGAGTATTGCTTCATTATAAAACACATTACATGATAGGTAGTTATTATAAAAACTACTCGCAGTGATTAATTAACTTGATGGTAACTTATAACAATTAATTGCCAATGTTTACTTGCAACAATTTGATGCGGAAAGTAATCAGAGATACAGAATGTCTAATTTATACGGCTGTCGCACCTTATTGTATGACCAGGTAACAATTTCTTATTAAATGTGCACTAAAATTAGACAAATATAATTCTAAGTGTAAGATAAATACGGTCAACAGTTTTGTATTTATAGTAAGAAACATGATAAATAACCATAAAGATGCTAGAATAAAATTATTATGTAAATCTGCGTTATTAAGTTATAAAAAGTTATGGTTATTCAAATTACCTGCCACAAATAGCCACCACGAACGTATACTTTCATGTATATATGTACGACATAGATGTAGTGAAAATCACAGGTATATACATATACCTACTATGTATATCTATTTCTGTCTGCAATAAAAACAAAACAAATTGAGTTTTATTTTCATTCCATACCGTAATTGCATAAAATGTTAATAAGTAACCTGATTTTATCCATTTCGATTGGAAATAATACCTAAGCGTCAGCGTTATAATAATTATTTATTGTGTTGTAAAATGTTACTTTCTTTAGCTTTAGAAGGGATAAATTTTAAAGTGTCTAAATGCTATTGGGTCTAGAAACAAAAGCAATCTACGAGGTGGCAATCTTATCACAGGTATGATATACCGAAGTTTTTTCTAAGAAGAAATAACAAAATCCGCATGATTTGATAAACGAAAGTGTGCTTCCAAAACTCCTGCAGATTTAGGTGCTTAAATGTCTGTAAATGTTGGAAGCTGATCCAAATAAGTTGAATAAATGCTAAACAATGGTATATTAATATTAATATTAAATATACATTAATTCAGTGATTTTCTCGAATCATTTACAATCACTGTACGCTAAAGTTTTGGTTAGTTAAGGTTGATGCACCTGCATTCTTTTTAGAATGAATTAATTCTTGAATTTATCCATACCGATTGATTTATACCGTAAAACTTACTGTTATCAATTTCTGATTTATCTGTAAATTTCTATCAATTCTTAAGAATTCATATTAATTGTATAAATATTATCAGATATTAGCAACCAACAATTTCCGTTGTTAGTATGTGCATTTTTATATTTCTGCCCAGTTTTCTATATTGACAATGTCTGTAGGTAGATTAAATAAAAAAAATAAATAAAACAAAAGAAACTGCTAATGTGTTTCGAAAGCAATGGTTAGTCCATTTTGAGCAGTTTGCGTTGTTTGTTCATAATTAAAAACTTTTCACATAATGGTTAGCAATTGGTGTGGTGAAGGATATACTGTATTCAGAACATTTTCTTTAATTTTATTTTATATTTAGTTCTCGCGCATACACAGCCAGTTAAAATCAAGAGAATTAAGAAAATAATGAATAGGTAGATGCGGTGGTACCTATTCATTATTTTCTTAATTCTCTTGATTTTAACTGTTTGCAAATGCAGTCGACGGAGCTCCTAGTATATTATACTATATTAGATTAGGATTGGGTTGGCCATGAGCACCTGTTCTACCGTAGCTTTGAAGGTTACGGTAGAACAGGACTACTAGTATGTGTACTGCGTGCCTAGTCATATACGCGTGAAAGGGCGTGAGGCTGGCTAAACGAGTACAATCAAAGTTTTTCATTTGAACCGACTCTTCATTTGACATTACTAAGTCATAAATAAAAATATTCGAGAAAAAACTGACACATAACAAGCTGAAACATTTGTTACAAAGACAAGCAAAACAACTCTTAAGGAAAAAAAGGTTCGACTTTACAGAGGAACTACCGAGTAAAGATAGAAAGATTGCGAAAATGAGGCCACTGTAGATTTAATAGACACATGTACTTCTCACACCTATCAGAAGATGTTGCTTTCAGGTTCTAGTAAGACGATAAGGAAACTCCATATTCAGTTCTGTATCAATGCGATGGCTTGGAAAGAACACGGTTTTCACTACTGGTCCTTGGAGAATTGCGGAGCGTGTGGTTATGTAAGTAGATCTGTCTTAAAAAGCATAGCTATAATTACGAAGGCAAAATTAGATGACATTTTCGAGGGCAAAGGAAATCATAATAGATCTGGGATCCCCGATAGTTTATTTTTGAGTCTAAACGAATTATATCTTATGCCTTCAACAGTCCACAAAATATTAATACATGGTCTTACAGTAATATCTCAACTTTTATTGCCCATCGACTAATTGCCCGCATTAATAGTTAATTTATCTCACCTAAAAATGGCTATGTATTTGCGCTGCACCTGGGACCATGTTCAAAGAGGAAAATTTACCTAACTTGAATTCTTCTTAGTCTCTCACTTTTTAAGAGGAATGGATTTGAACCGCCAGCTACAAAACACCAATGATACAAAATACATACACAATAAGTCTTTTTGGTTGCAACATGCTCTCACCTTGCATTTTTTTCATACATACATATATACATTCCCCAACGGATCAAAATATTTTCTCAGACGAAATATAGCGGTGATTAAAATGATAGCTTATTCATATTTTTTAATAGAATAAAACACTTTACAGCACTGTATGTTTTATTGGTGAAAGGTAGCGTTGGGCAAGATAGGGGAAGTGAAAACTTTTCTACAGTGACTAGATACGCTCCTGTGTATTCGCTTCGAGAGTGGGGATTCGTGTTGCTCAAGAGCCGGCATAGTACGTTTAATTGCTTTAAAAACTTCTCGCTTCCTCTATTTTGCCCATCTATAGTGAAAGGTACGTTGCCTCTATGTAGTAACAAATGTCCAGAATACAGTGTTAAAAAAGATGTGTTGACCATTTTTTAATACCCAGTACTCTACTATGCGCTATCGAATTTTCCGATTCACTTAATGCTGTAGTAAAAAGATGCAATATTTTATTTCAAAAGAGCAGTTACTATAACAACATTCATGTCGGAGAGGAATGTCTATAATAATCCATTATCTATACAATACTTAATACCTACGTTCTTACACTTGCATCTTGATTAGCAGTTACAACACTTTAGATTCCAATACTTTCTAAGTTTTTTATTCTATTGAAAGGAGAATACATGAAAATTTTACCAAAAATTACAGTGGTAACACCTTAGTAACAGCATACTCTAACGCAGACTGCATATAAACGATACGTGACATTCCTTCGATTATAAAAATTCTATTTTCATCTAAAACAAAGTTTATACCAACATGTATAAATAGGGACAATATGGGAATGTTCTCTCTAAATGGACTATAACTTGCCATTGACTATTCTGCAAGTTTTAAGGATTGAAATTTCTATTTCCGAAAAACTCGATTAAGCTACTGCGGTGGAACATCTTAGAAAACCAACAGTGCTATGTAGTTTAGATAGAACGCCACCAGTAACATTCTTACATCTTGTACATTAAATGTGTACATATAAGAATTACATCTGTATTCAACTCAAAGTGAATATAATAGATATCTCACATTCACATATACATACATGAGTACATATTTTCCTTTAATCGCGGGCAATTGCATGCTTCCGAATCAACTCGACACAGCGTACCTAATGAAGCGATAACAATAATCTATGTGCGTCTGAGGTGCGTAGATCGTGCGAAGCTCACTCAGTCAGCGGGTCAAGTTCGCGCAATGAATATATGCAGAGACAGGGCCTCTGCACGATACCAAGCGCTCATTTGAATAACATTTAAATACATCGATCTGACAGCGAAACTTGGCCTAGGTCACCAAGTCGCTCAATATTCATTGCCGAAGCCAATGCACTCTTTGAATATGCGAATCTCAAAGTCATAAAATAATACAGTGATACTATCGGAGGAAAAACAGTACTATGATGCTATAACCGCAAAACATGCCAGTATACGGAGATGCCTCGACCTGCAACGGCTTAATTTGATGCAATGCTATTAATCTTGGAAAACATATCGTTACCTTTGTACGGAGTTACTCTGAATTTGATTTTATTCTCTTTCAAATAGGTCCAGAAATTGCATCTGTTTTTTTTTTTTATAATTCTATATTTGTACATGTTTAAGTACAAATAAATTGAAACATGAAATTGCAAGTATAAATATAAAAATGTCTATTTTTTTTTTTTTTTTTTTTTTTTTATATGTGCATGGCCTGCGGGATCATAGCCCATTTGCCACCAAGAAATTATTCTGTATGGAAAAAGGAAGTAACAGGGACACTCATTTCACAGTTCGGGGCCTATCGAACTGACTAACTTTAAAACAAACAAGAAAACGGCCAACGGTAAACGGGTATCGTATCCCACAAAGGAATTGCAAGGAAGGGTTCCATACAGATAAGTTAACTATATAGAAATATTTTCTTTCTTTATGAAACTCATTAGCCTATCACATATAATCTTCCTATTGAAGCCCAGTAAGCAAACAATACTAGTCGGAAGGGGAATAAATTCTGAAATGAGAAAACTATATAAATCATTAATACTGTCCCTGTGTGAGCTGCATGCTAGAAAGATGTGATTTAAACACGCATAATCTACACCACATGCACATGATGGTGACTCGAGAATCTTAATTTTATGCAAATGGGCCGGGTATCTTCCGTGCCCAAACTTCAATCGGGCCATGGTCGTGCGGTAATAACGTGACACGATGTAATCAGTATACCACGAGTTGGATCTTACACTTGGGTGTATATAAGCGTATTGTGTGCTCTTATTTGTGTATGTATTTATCCAATGCGTATCCCACTCGTTCAATAATATGCTTTGCTTAGCTGTAGTTATAACGTCCGACTGACAGAGAGTAGGTAAATAAGGCTGTCCAGTAATGATGCTTTGCTTAGCCAGTTGGTCTACTATCTCATTTGGTTTTAGTCCTGAATGGCCTTTACCCAATAGAATTCTGCATAGCGTGAATGTAATTTTAGGTCTTTTAAAATGTTAAAAATATTTACTATAATCGGATGCATGTTGTAAAGGTGTTTGTCTTGTTGTAATGTTTTTAAAACACTCATTGAGTCCGACATAATTGCTATGTTCGAGTGTTTGGATGTTAAGCCATATTTAAGCGCTTGCAAAATTGCTACTGCTTCTGCCGTAAAGATACTAGTTTCTGGGTCCAACTTAAACTTAGTTTTAATTTCTTTGTTCTCATTAATCGTAAAATAAGCACAACCACACCCTTCTGAACTTTTAGATCCATCAGTATATATTATTAACGTGTTCTTCAATTTACTGGTGATTGAAGAAAATACACTCTGATCATGATTTGTTTGGCCAATATACTTTGGAAAATGAATAATTGGAGATGATGTAAATTCTATATATGATAAATCCAGTGTAGATGGTGCGCACATACGGGAACGAATATTGGCGGTCAGTTGATATGCAGCAGCTAAAAGTGGGGAATCTCTCTTTGACCAATATGGGTTAGTCAGATCCTCAATAGATAGGGTGCACAATTTGCTCAATAGTGATTGCGATCGTTTGTAATTCAGTTTGTATATATATTTTACGGCAAGATATTTTCTGCGGAGAAAAAGAGGAGGCTCATGAGCTTCCACTTGAAGCGCCAATATGGGGGTAGATCTCATGGCCCCCACACACAATCTTAAGGCTTTATTTTGCACTATATCAAGTCTGTGTAAATTATTTTTGTTGGTGTTTGAATAAATTGTACAGCCATAGTCCATGACGGACCTTATATAAGACTTGTAGATATTTACTGCAATGCTGTAATCAATACCCCATGACACTTTGATGATGCCCCTCATCAAATTAAGCGCATTTTCACATTTCGCTATTATCGCATTTATATGGTTTGTCCACATTAACTTGTGATTTATATGTAAACCCAGATATTTCACATCTTGTCTTATCGGGAATTTGCAGTGATCTAATTCTATTTCATTCGTAGGAAGGGTCCTGCTACGAGAAAAATACATAACATTGGTTTTCTGAGGTTCTAACTCTAGTGAATTGCGGTTTAACCAGTTTCTGAGTTTATTGACATTGTTCGACATAAGTGAATTGAGTCTGTTAACATTTCCTTCACTCGCATATAAGCAAAAATCATCTGCGTATTGAATAATATTAATAGGTGGGGCAAACATAACGTGAAAATCCCAAGTATATATGTTAAAAAGAACAGGACTTAAGCTAGATCCCTGTAGGAGACCTTGAGACGAAAAGTCTTGGACCGACTCTTTCGTTATTTTTTAGCCTTAGAAAAACTTTAACGTTGCGGAAAATATTAGTAATGCACTCTGCCGCTTGTTCCGGTAATCCAATCTCCACCATTTTATTTTGTAAAACATTTAGGTCGACGCAACCATATGCATTTTTAAAAATCTAGGAACATGGCGCAAGTTGTTTGTTTTTTTGAAAGGTTGATCTGTATATCAGTAACAAATTCACTTAGGGCATCTAGAGTACCTTTTGATTTTCTGAAAGCATATTGTCCATTAGGCAATAAATTTCTTGATTCGAGCCACCAATCTAGTCTATTTTTAATCATAGATTCGTAGGTTTTAACTAAACAGGACATGAGGGCAATTGGACGATAAGAGCTTACTAGATCTGGATTTTTCTTGGGTTTTAGTATGGGGACTATTAATATTGTTTTAAGGCATTCCACTTGCTCTTTTTTGAGCCACATATCATTAAAAATGGCCAACAGCAATTCTTTGAATTTGGTAGGTAAATGTTTGATCATCAGGTAACTAATATCATCAGCCCCGGGTGTGGTAGCTTTAACAACTTTCAAGGTAGCCTCTAATTCCTTGATAGTAAAAGGTTGTGTTATAAAATGGTCAGTGTTGCATGCTACGTAACTCATTGGCTTATTGTTAACAAAATCGGGTGTTAGATTACGCAAAATCAAACTGCCTGTATGTACATCTATGTCACTGTCCGCCTCCCAAGTTCTGTTGAATTTTTTTATTGCTTTCCAAGCGTCGCCAATTGGTGTATTTTTGTTCAACCCATTACATAATTTTTTCCAACTATCTCTTTTTTTCCGCTTTAAGAATCTTTTGGAGAAGGACATGATTTCTTGATATTTTAAGTAATATTCTAATGTTTGCTTATATTTAAATTCTTTAAGAGCAATTTTTCTCCTATTAATCACGGCCGAACATTCCTCATCCCACCAGGGTGGAACCCCTTTATTTCTAGGTGTGAAAGGATGGTTGATCTTAAAGGTGGAATCGGCCGCTTCGCTGACAGCTTTAACGAAGAAATCAGTTTTCTCTTTAGCGGAGCTGAACTCCCAAGAAGGCAATGTTTTGCTGTCTAAGAATCGAGTAAATGATGATATTTTATTGTTAGAAATTTTCCAGCGGCATTTAGGAAAGATTTTCTTGGGACATATATCATGTTGTACGGTAATGAGGATCGGAAAAATGATCAGACGTATAAGCGTCATGCAAAACAGACCAGCTCAGTTTGTTAACTAAGGAGGGAGAACATAAAGATAGATCAATTGCAGAGTAGCTTTCGCCAGGACGATTAATTTTGGTCGGACTCCCATCATTTAAAAAAACCCAATTTAACTCATCCAACACCTTAATTAAAATATTACCCGCACTATCATTTCTTGAAGAACCGAAAGTAGTATGGTGAGCATTAAAATCCCCGCAAACAACGCACGGTCTGGGTATTTGTAAAAAAAGATCAGTATACTCAGAAGCTAAGATTCTACATTTCGGAGTACGATATACCGAACAAATTGAAAAATTATAATCTGTTAAGCTAATGCCACAGATCATAAAATTATTTGGAATAGATGCTGGCGTAAAATTTAAAACTTTATATTTAATAGATTTATGTATAAGGATGGCAACACCACCAAAGCCGTCCGCACGATCCTCTCTGATAACATTAAAATATTTAAACGTAACATTTTGATGTGGTTTGTACCAAGTTTCACTTAAGACTATTATATGCACGTGGTATTTTGTCATAATGTATTCTAAATTGATTCTTTTAGCTGTTGCTGACTGTGTGTTCCATTGTATAATATTTAAATTATTCACATTGCGTAGAGAGTTGAAGATGAAAGTAAAAAAAAGGGGGGGGGGGGGAAACAACGTACGAGCAATTTAACCTTTCGATTGATCTGAATAATCTTGCGATAAACTAAAGTCAGAAGCATAACCCTGCGAGAGAGTGGAATGTAAGTCTCCATCAGATTTAAGTTTTTTTACTATACGTTTTAAACGTGACCTTAATGAATTTGTCTTAACTTTATGTATACATTCAATTAATAGCCTGAGCAAGGTGTCACAATTAAAATTCAGGTGCTTTGCAACAGCTACAACATCATGCTTCCCTTTCGATTCATCAAGGAATTTACAAAATAAATCATAATTAATATCTTTGTCTACAAAAATTTCTTTAAACTCAGGAAAACCTCCACTGTCTGATTTGACTATATCCTGTTTTGGTCTTTTCAGCTTTCTCATTCCCGTAAAATTTAGGGGAGGAGGCTGAAAATTCAAATCGTCTGGTTTTCCTATATGACTGAAGTTTGTTTCTTGCACAATACTAATTTCATCAAGGTCCGCGGAGTGAGAAGCAGCTCTTTTCTTCGAATCTGACGACCTACTATCTATAGATTGGGTTTTATTATAAGTTTCTTTTGCAGTAGCTGGTATAGGTAATATCTTTACCGAACTCAGTCCTGAGTGTACGCCCTCAATTTCAGCGTCATTACCCGTTTCTTCAGTATTATCTAAACCAGACTGCACCTCCACCGAATCCGGATTAAAGTGCACATCCACAGTAGTGATTACTTCAGTAGCATTATTGAACGTGGGACACTTTTTGGCAATGTGACCCACTTTTTTACAAACGTAACATTTCAATTCATCCATTGATAAAAAAATTCTAAAGGTGTTTTCATTACATTTAATTAGCAAGGAGTCCGGTAACTTATCGTCTGACTTTAAGTTAATATAAACTTGACGGCGAAAGCTTAAGATGTGCGTATAATCCGGGTGGTTAACTCCGGCTTTAATAAATGTAATAGCCGATGCTGTGTTAAATCCTTCTTGTTTAAGTGCTTCTTCGATAATATGGTGTGGAATACACGGAGAAACATTAGACATAATTACGCGTTTGGCGGGTGACACCAGTAGTCGGGCCGGTATAAAAGAGTTATTTAAAGTTATTCCTTTGAACTCTGTGACAAATTTATCCGCTAGATCTTTAGATGTAAGGTATATGCATATTCTATTGTTAGAAATTCTAGACGCGAATAAAATATTACGAGGGCCTATAATTGTTCCTACTCCAATAACATAACAATTTTTTTGTGTGTTTTCAATAGCATCGAATACAATAGCTTGATTCCTATCCGGAAATTTGTAATTATGTACAACGTCAGCAAAAGAACGAGGTTTTCTTATTACAGTTTTATCCATATTCAGTAAATTTTCTCCTAACCTTATGATTGAACTCTCCACATTACCTCCGTTATCAGAAGTACTGTGGCCAGCATCAGACGCCATCACCGGCACCAACAGACCGCTAAAGACAATCCGCCACGGAGGCACAGCAATGACACCGACGCCCCCACCGAAAAATTCTCCCACGCGCTAGCCTGCAGAAGGCAAGCAAGCGCGCAGGACTGGAGCCGCAAGAAAACTTGCAAGTGAAAAATAGAAACGAGGGGAACAAAAAACAAAATCCTTAATTAATAAAATAAAATGGAATTTCTTATCTTAAAATGGGCCCCGGTCCTGCCGGAACGAACTGGTGACGCACAACCACAGCACAAACCAATTTAACCATAAAAAATTACGATAAATTCAGCACTAATCGACACACGTGTTTCAACTCCGACGTTCGAAACCGCAAATCCAAAATGTCTATTTGATGAGGGCTTATATGTCTTTAAAAATCATAAAATGGAAACATAATTAATAGTATTCATTTGTTTGCTTAAAAATTAGATTAATTACATTTCATTAATTAATGTGTATCTATACTTGTATCTTTCATTATTTATCAGGCTTATTTTCTTTCGTAGTATTCTATCAGAACTTGAAGATTGAATTTGATAAACATAAGTAGTTCGAAAGACTTAAATTTTACATGGGACAACTCTAAATCGAAATACAAGAGAAAAATATTTACTCCGCGTGTACAAAGAGTATGTGACCCTATATAAATCTTAAATCTTGTAATGTATAATGGTGCAGCTATAAATGAATATTGCAAAATTTTACTATATTCTTTTTTACAATCGAATCTAATGTCTGTTCTTAGCGATACGATCGTAAAATGGTCGGGAATATTCATAAACGTTTTGAAAAAATAATGTTTAATTTAACAGCTTATTCGCAAAGAAAAAGAAAAGATCCACGTATCTCATTAGACACAATATGTTTGTTTACTTTAATAACATTGGTTCTGCATGCAAGAAATTTATGTTTTACCAAAGCAATAGCCTTAGTCGTCTGGTTTAACGATTAGCAAATGAACTGTAAAATTAAAACTGAAATAAAAATAGCAAATGTATCTTAATGCACAAAGCAAAGTCATTTACGCCTAAGTTATAGCTGCAGCACGTTTAGAAGTTTGTTTCGTCGATTTGCCACTAGAACTGTGAACATACTGCGTCGGACTAGCTTTGCAGCTATCTAGCTCTAAACAAAATTATTGAGAAATGTCACGAGAATAAATACATTCAACTTGACTTAGTTCCATAGCAGCAAGATAAGGGCATAGTAAAGTATCTACAGTTTTGTATTGTTTCTTAACTTCAGTACAATTAATATGCTAGATCCTGACGTACGCAAAATAATGAATAATGAATAAGTATTTACTGAACGTATTTCTGATCTGACTATAATATTGGCAAATGCCCAAATAAGAAACCATACCAAATTAAAGGAATACCTAATGCTTCAAACCCATGCTATAGGTTTGAGACTCCTTTGTGTGGCGAGTCACCCTACGTACCTCTCCCTCAATCAGCGGCGGCCGGTGCTTTACTCATGGAGGAGGCTATGACATGATCTAAGTTTGTCATATAATATCGTGTGTAAGATACTATGTTACCAAGGCAGCTACGAAGTTATACGAATAAATTTGATCTACAGCATGCACCAGCCACGTTTGCTCTCAGTGCCCCACAGTTTGCTGCGTGTCTCAAGTCTGTGTACGGTCTCTCTTCATCTGATCCTGTCCTAGGTTTTCTTCTATTATATCTACGTCTTTGTTTCTTAGATCCTTAGCAGCTTGGTGCTCCCATTTATTTTTTAATCCTTATCTCTAAGTATTTATTTCCATTCTGTTATTCTCTTTACATGTTGCGCTTCTCCATCCAAGCCGATGTAGTTTAGTTATTGTGGTCATCTTTTCGCATTTTCTTTATTTAGTGGCTTATGAGCGGTTGACATTCGTTCTTAATTTTGTTGGGTTGGTTGGTTAGTTTGGTAAGAGATAGTATCCGCATGGTACGATTAGTTGTCCCGTCCATCGCGACCACTAGGGTCTATTATAGAGCGGATCTGTTGCAGAAAATGTGCTTAATTGCCTCCTCGTCTTCCAAACACAGTGAGCATTCAGTCTCGGCAGAGAGGCCGATTCTGTGTAAGTGCTTTCTGAGTTTACAGTGACTTGTAAACACAGAGACAACTACTTTGACATTTTTACGGTCAAGTTTTAAAGTTCTAGCAGTTCCTTGGTTCTGACATGACTAGGTGAAATACACTCTTTCACATGCACAAAACCAGGGCAGTTGTTCCAATATTCCAACACTTTCTGATTGGCTCAGATTTTGATTTGCTGGTTAGTTATCGTAAGAATTAGGTGAATGGTAGATTCTGGTGCCGGATATTGCTCCGCTGCACTCTTTTTTGGCAAGGATGTCTGCTTCCTCATTTCCGAAAATGAGTAAGTGCCCAGGTACCCCAGATTAGGGAGAGATTATTATCCATCCCCAATTTGTTTAGGGTATGTTTACAGCCCCAGATCAGTTTCGAGTTGTATTTATGCGCCTCTAGTGCATTTAGCACCGTTCGATTGTCGCCAAAGATTTTTATTGACTTGTGCTGGTAGTTTTTATCCAAAGCCTCCCTGGCATAGATTTCAGCCTGGAAAATCTTTGTGTGTTGTCCAGGCTTATAATACCTTCTCTTTCTTGAACTGCGACAAAATATTCCTGCGCTCACACCCTGCTCGGTTTTAGAACCGTCCGTAAACCAGCAAGGGCCTGTCTGCGTCAGTGTTCTTTCATTGCATCTCCATTTCTCTCTGTTTGGAAAGAAGGTAGTGAAGTATGCAGCGATCGTTGGTCGAGTACACATCATGTCCGAGGGCAATCCCAATATGCCGTCGGAAGTAACCGATTCCATCAGCTTGTTGGTCAAGCTTCAAATTTTGTTGGCTACCCATAACTTTCGTACAATATTTCTTTCATAAAATCTTAGTCTCTTCTGCCCTATGAGATTCATTGTTTGTCCTGCGCATGTTACCACAGGTTTAATAACTGAGATAGACCTTTTTGCTTCGTATTTGTAATATTTCACTGTTTTTTAAAAATGGGTCTTTTTCTGTAATATCTCCTATTTTAATTCTTTGTTAAATATCCACCTTTCGTTAATTCCTGGTATCGATTGTTAACCCCAGGTATTTAACTTTTTTCATTTTCTTGAATGTAAAACCTATATTTATATTTGTTGTGTTGTTTTGCTGATATTTCCTGTTTACTGTCATACATTTCGTTTTCATGCTTGCTCATTCTTAAGCTTATTTTCCTCATTTGTCAATAATGGATGCTGGTTGTCTAAGACTTCTTTCGTCGTTAGCAATCACAAATAAAGCATCTGCATACACAACCACTTCCACCAATTTAGTAATTATTGTTTCATCAAGATTAAAAATCTTAATTATTTCATACAGAACTGTTAAACAACGTCGTCGACAATCCATCCCTCGTGCGCAGCCGAACGCTTGTTTGAGGTCAATAAAAAAAATTATATGTAGTAGGTAATATGTTGGTTTTGTTCATATAATTTTCATAAATTTTATGTATGATATATAACAGCATCTACACTGGAAGTGTTGTTAATAGTCACTTAACTTTTCTTCGGTATGTTTAGTTAACCCGCCGTTTGTTATTGACGTTCGTAATTAACCTAAAGAAATGAGTACCACAAAGTTTATTTTACATGCACACCTATATTTTTGTAAATTCAGTATTTTGTTCATAATTAATTTAATTTAATCATTCTTTAGGATACCACTGGGTTTTTGTCTGCTATAGTGGTTGGTAATATTCCCTCGACTTTAGTTATTATATCTGACCTATAAAGCATAAACTTCATGTCGTATGTATACACAGTAAGAAATTCTGGCGTCTAACTTTGGCTAGTGTATTAGGTAAAATTTAAGTGTAGAAAAATATACACCTTGTAGTGCTAAATCTACACTACCTTAAACATTAGAAATTTGTAAATATTTTACCAGGGCATGTGTTGAAAAAGTACACTAAAACAAGTAAATTGGTATTATATGTATTGCTGTAAGCTTAAGCAGGTGAACATAATCCAATCTCATAGTGAAATTGGGGGTAGGGAAGGTTGGAATGGTAACGGACAAAAAGCAATAAACTAAATATTATATTATCAAAGTCCTATTACATTTAAAGTTAGTAAAGTTTTATTTTGAATTACTTTTACTAGTAAGTACCAGTATTTCATTTGGGTTATAAGACGATTAGTTTTCTGGGCTGTAGTAGCAAACACGTTAAACATATTCTACGAGTACAGAAATTGCCGTGAAGATGGCGGTTCTCCTATTTCACTGTAATAGCTTTCCATACTCGATATAAGTTTTGTACATGATGGCTGATATATCAAATATTTACTGCTTGCCAGATACATATTTCTTAGGAACTGTTATCAAAACAATTTCCCATTGCCTAGCCTCCTTGATCTTTTGCGAATCAACCGGTAATGTGTAATTGATATCGATTATGCTCAAGTTTTTTTCATAAGAAAGAAATTTCTTACCTAAATCACTATTCTTTCAATTACTTTTTTTCTTAAGACCTAACAAATATTTCCTTACTACCATTTAAAACAATAATTTAAGATTAATGACAAAGAAATCTTTTTCTCAGTGTAGGAAAAGTTAACACTAAATTACACTATAAGTGTACAGACTTTACCATTTCTGTTTACACTAGGTTTTAACATTTTTTAACATCACTTAGAGTGGACCTCCCTACGCAAATGCTAGGGTATTTCTAGTGTTAAATAGTGCAAAAAAAATCTTGCTGTATAGGTAATAAACGATTAGGCTTGTTAGACCGAAAAAACATCTCTATACTTCACTTTAAAGCAAATCTATTCTCGTTCGTCAGTTGCTAGATAATCTTGTTTTAGTAATTCTTTGATGAAATGCTTTCTATTAATTATCAAAAAGTTTCCTGGACTAGCCTATCTTGTGTTGGACCTTGCTCGCTGTTTCTTTTCTTACATGCTTCGGTCACAATATTCACGGGAAATTTTAATTTTATTCACGTAAAGTGAATTACATAATCATTAGAAAGTAATGTGCTATTGGAGTAAGTGAATCTTAACTCTTGAAGTGTTTATCATATTACAATAATGCTACTAAGTTATACATATCTTGCTAGGAAACATTTATTTTGTAATAAAGCAAATAATATATTTATCAATCGTAATAAAACTGTATATGACAATATCATTTCAACAAGGGCAGTATACTATACAGGTATTCCACGTAACTGGTTCATTAAAAGTTTATGATGTTCTATTATTTACTTATATTTGAGATTTTGGCACCAGTATCTGTTCGATTGGAACTATAAATGCAAAATACCTTAACCAAAATATCACTTCCGGTTGACCGGAAATGGATGTCAACTTTGTTATTTTAAATAGAATGATCTAATTTTTTATTCATTTTTGGATTCTACAACTATAAATACGTCAGTTTTCATTAGCTATTCCTATAGCTACATGTTGCCGTTTTTGAGTTATTTAAGTTTTTCTTTTTTTTTTAGTCATAATCATTGCATCATTCAGAAATTAATATCTCAGTTAATACTGCAAGTAGACACTCCAAATTTGCTATGTTATGAATGTAGATATTACTCTAAGAAACGGTAAGCACACTTTACATTCTAACATACAGGGTGTTCAAAACTGAGGAACAAAGTGACTTATTTTCAAATGCAGAAAACTCATTTTTTTAAATAAAACACTCTGTATTTTAATTCGGAATTAGGAAATAAATATCATCCCCTATCACTTTATATGAGCATTCCCTATACCTATCTTTAATAGATTTTAAGATATGAACGACTTTTTGTTAAACAGACTAAATAGCCCTATCTTTAAATGTTTGTAGTTGGCTCTGAAATGGATTCACGTCAAATTCATGTATTATTTTTGAATAACCATACAAGAATGTCTGTTCGAATAGTCATTTCTATTAATATTGCGTTGTACGAAAGTGTAATTACAATGATATACATAAACACTTTTGGTTAGTCAATGAATTTGACATTAATCCCATTCAGAGCACGCAAAGATGTTTAACAAAAAGTCGTTCATATCTTAAAATTTATTAAAGATAGGTATAGGGAATGCTGATATAAAGTGATAGGGGATGATATTTACTTCTTAATTCCGAATTAAAATACAGGGTGTTCTATTTGAAAGAAAGAATACTTAGTCTGTTTAACAAAAAGTCGCTCATATCTCAAAATCTATTAAAGATAGGTATAGGGAATGCTTATATAAAGCGATAGGGAATGATATTTACTTCCTAATTCCGAATTAAAATACAGGGTGTTCTATTTAAAAAAAAAATGAGTTTTCTGCATTTGAAAATATGTCACTTTGTTCCTCAGTTTTGAACACCCTGTATGTTAGAATGTAAAGTGTTCTTACCGTTTCTTAGAATTATATCTACATTCATAACATAGCAAATTTGGAGTCTCTACTTGCAGTATTAACCGAGATATTAATTTCTGAATGAGGCAATGATTATGACTCAAAAAAAAGAAAAACTTAAATAACTCAAAAACGGCAACATGTAGCTATAGGAATAGCTAATGAAAACTGACGTATTTATAGTTGTAGAATCCAAAAATGAATAAAAAATTAGATCATTCTATTTAAAATAAAAAAGTTGACATCCATTTCCGGTCAACCGGAAATGATATTTTGGTTAAGGTATTTTACATTTATAGTTCCAATCGAACAGATACTGGTGCCAAAATCTCAAATATAAGTAAATAATAGAACATCATAAACTTTTAATGAACCAGTTACGTGGAATACCCTGTATATATATTTATAGTGTGAGGAACACTCAGCAGCAGCCTCCTCAGCAGCATAGTTACCGCTGAAGGAATAAACACCACATCATACATATAACGACATATGTAACTGTTCGTATTTAGGATGGCGCGTGCGATATGTGTGTATTTGTAAAGACATACAAGTGCAGGTGTCATCTACCGAAAGGAAGTATAATCATGTGTGTTTGAAGTAAAAAGAGAGAACTGAGGATATAAAAACCAAGTAAATTAACACTGAAAGTTTACCGTTACGTAAAACAAAAGTACATTATCGTTTAAAATAATAACAGCAAATGGTATTTTGCATTGAAAATTGAAAACAAAATTATATTCAGGATATGAATTCAGTAAAAACAGCCGTATATACATGTTAAATAAAGATAATAAACAGAATTCCAAAAATTTCAAGCGCCTTACTATTCAATTTTTGTAGTAAGAAGTTTATTATATATAAACTGGATAGTCATGTAAAAAAACCCGAAAAGATTGTTGTTATACATACATGTCATTTTATTAGGTGAAGTTTTCATAATATTGGATACTAAGCAATCCTATGATCTGTTTTTAGTCTTATTCATAGCAGCAATTTCACGTCGGTACGTCTCTGATGCAATGTTAACAATCCTTTATAGAAGCGCACTTTCTCAAAGTTACTAACTTTTTGCGATCAACTTGACTGCTCAGTTGGATTTATCCATCTAATTATCCGTAGTTATCTAGCGGTGCGTTTAATAATATCCCGGAGCGAACGCGGAGAAGGCTTTTCCTGTTTCTGCAAGATTTGCGCTGTTTATTTGTGCCTCGTAGGAGGGAATATTTCTCATTACTTTATCGTGCGTTCTCGTTCTTGTCAATTCCTCAGGCGGTGGTTCTTGCTCGGTGTTGTTACTGTTGTTGTTTCCACTACTGCCTCGTCGACTGCTACTGGAAATTAAATTCATGTTTATAATTAAGACCAATAACTCTGCTAATCGCGGCTCAATTAAGTGTAAGTGGCTAAGATAACGAGGAAAGTACAAAAATTATTATATACCTTCAAATGTCCTTACGCATTCGCATACACATACCTGCACATGCACTGCTACACGCAACTACTATATCGTAGAACTGGTAATTATATATAATGCGATAGTTCCCCTATACATTTTGAAATACATACAAACAGATAATTTTAATTAACTTAAATAATGTGCATGCATAAGGTGAGGCAGACTAGTTGACCGGCTAATCTCTTTTGAAAGTAAATATGCTGAATATAATATCAATATTGGAGTTGCACAGGGGTCCGTTCTGGCGCCACTCATGACTTAAATAAGTTTTCCTGACAATACGTCTGCGATGGTCACCGCGCAGTCCCTTAGGGAATTACGAGGATGTATTTGCAGCACCAGCTTGGTGCCCGAGGAAAAGTGTACAAAACAAAACAACATAATGAATATACAAAAAACCGTTTAAGATTAATTTTGTTCCTCACGAAAATATAGATAGAAGTTTTTTGGGGTGATCGTGAAGAGCAAGCTGGTCAGAGCATTTTAATAATATATGTGGCCTAGTTAGTAGGGCGAGTTCTGCTATCTCTCGTGTAAGAAATATATCTGACGTTTAGACGTTGCTCATTTTATACTACTCTATGTTTTATTCTCATTTCTTGTACAATATAGTGTTATGGGGAGCGGTAGGTGGAAAAATAAGACAAAGTTAATAAGTAATTCAAATATTAATGGCAATAATTATAGATATGGATAAAACCATATTATTCATTTATTCTATAATCATTATTTGTATTAATTTTTGCATTACATTTTGTAGAGTACTGATGATGGCGAAAGCCGAAACATGTAGTACTAAATGAATTCCGGTATAATATAGTGAATGGAAAGGTTTTTTTTATTTTTTATTCTCAAATCATATAATCATATTTCATTCTTAAGGATTACAATGAATATATTATATTAGTTTGGTACAATAATACGTATATGACTATCATACAATACTATAGGAAGAAATGCTAACCAAATAATATAGTTCCACAGTAGCAAGGCCTTTATTTTCATATAATTTCAAACAGCAACTAGTCACCTGACTGCCAACATACACGGCAGCTACTTGAGCTGACTAACACCTACCAAGACTTTACAAAATGTCCCGAATAATAATGTCATCCTAAGAATGGGCGCTTAATTACATATATCTCGTCTACAGATTTATTTTACATTCCAGAATTATGGTACTGTGTCATAATATTGTATATAACAAAAAAGAAAGAGCCCATAAATATCTATTGAAACATCATAAAAAGTATAGGGCGTTCCACTTCAGCTTAGAGAAAATTAAGGATCCGAGTTTTGATTCACCTTGCATGCAAGAAATATTTTTTTTGCTAAATTTTCAAATTAGCAAAAATAGAAGACAGGCAATCCAAGCAATGGTGCGAAAAAGGTGGTATAATGTTTCTCTTACCGGAACTAATCCTCGTAATATACCGCAATTCACACATAAAAATGGTCAAAACTTTTTAAACGCTCGAAATAGATACGATAAACCCTATATAAGAAGGCTCGCAGAAGTAAACGCAAAAAAGTAAATATGCATGAACCCTAGGGCAATAAACTTCTATGGAACAAACATGAACTTGAAGTAACCATCAAAGCCAAAAGAGCTCTGATGGTGTGCAGAAACTTTGCACGGAAAAATTGGGGATGCAACTCAAAAATACTGCTTTGGATGTATACAGCGATAGTGAGACCGATCATCACTTATGCATCAGTAGCTTGGAGCAAAAGAACTAATCGAGCCACCGCAAGAATTAATCTCTCGAAAGTGCAAAGATTAGCATGTGTATGCCTAAGGAGGGCTATGAGAATCTGCCGAACAGCAGCCATCGCAGTAGTATTGGATGTTACCCTTCTTCATATTGTAGTAGAGGGCGTGGCAAAAAGAACCACACTCAGAATGGTAAAGGAAGAAATGATTACGCATAGGCCTCAATCTCCTGACGGTGTTCAAACCTGGGCCATGCCTCGGGATGATATGTTAAAAAAATTCAGCTTTGTGAAGGAATCCAGTATAAAGCTCAGTATCAGGAGCGAGTGGGATCATAGCACCATCTTGAACTTGAATAGAAATGCCATCAAATGGTATACTGATGGCTCCAAAACAGCAGAGGAAACTGGAATAGGAATATATGGGCCTAGAACCACATATTTCGAAAGCTTGGGAAAATATCCAAGCATATTTCAGGCGGAAATACACGCTATTGAAAGATGTGTTCAGTTCAATATTGATAGAAATTATCGAAAGCAGAAGATTATCATCATGTCTGATAGCCAAGCAGCCATCAAGGCGCTGAGCTCATATGAAATCAGTTACAAGATGGTCTGGGAATGCCTAGGGAAATTAAATGAGCTAGGCAAAAGGAATAAAGTAACCCGCCTGTGGGTGCAGGGTCACACAGGAGTGGAAGGAAACGAAATAACGGATAATCTCGCAAAAAAAAAGCGGCTGGAATGCCTTTTGTAGGGCCTGAACCCTTTTGCGGACTAAGCAGTAGTACAATACTGAAAAAACTGAAAATAGAAATGGAGCAGAGAAAATTCAGTGACTGGAAAAATCTCCAGGGTATGAGGCAAAGTAAAATTCTTCTGGGAACTTATAACTAAAAGAGGTTTACAGAATGCATCAACCTGAGTAAGAACAATGTTCGCATACTAACAGGAATACTTTCATCTTATTGTAGACGGAAAATACCTGAGTAAAGTTGGATTGGAAAAGGAATCTGAATGTAGATTTTGTGGGGAACAGGATGAAACACCCATCTATCTCCTCTCAAACTGCGTAGCACTGTGCAACTCGGGGGCGTTGCACCTGGGAGCATATGAAATCAAAGAGGGAGACTTACCTAGACTGGGGTCCTCTGATATCCTACACTTTCTGAAAGGAATAGGATTGGAAGGCCAGCTGTAAAGCAGCAAAAATAGGGGACACAACAGATCTTTTAGGTCGCAGTGAAACATCACTTTTCCATTTATATACATACATACAAATATTTATGAATTTAATGTTAAAACATGTAAGTTAAGAATACCTATACCTTAATATCTCTTTATAATCTCAGATTTATCGAGCACACTAATGCGCTACCCTATATATATATACAGGGTTAGGCAAATGTATGGGAACACCAGATTTCTGGCTAAATTATAGGCTCTATTAAAAAAAATCTTTGTGTAGTATTTTTGTTCTACTCTATGACACACTGTCTGTCACATTTTCGGATAGACACTTTTTCAAGAATTACAATGATGGCATCTCAAGCCGCATACCCACCAAGTCGTATATCATTGCAATTTTTGGAAAAGTGTCTACTCGAAAATGTGAAAAGATTCACATTGATTGTGATCCATTTAAAAAAGTGTCGGTGACGTCATATCACGAAACATATGATAGTTTTTGAAAATCAAAATATGTTATAGAATATAGAATAAAAACACTACAAAAACTTTTCTTAAGGTTATTTTTTAATAGAACCCATAACTTAGCCAAAAATCAGGTGTTCCCACTTAGTTGTCTGACGCTGTACAATATCATGACACTTGAACAAATCCCCTTTGCAAATCGAATTGAATGCCCGTATAGTTTGTTGTAACAATGTAATAATATTAACTGAAAAACAAATCTGCTTGTGATGATAAAATGAAAGTAGCAGCTGCTTTCAATTTATTGTTATATTGTTATATTTATTACAATGGATCTGTATTAATAATTACGCTACCGGTTTTGGTTCTTCAAAATCTTCTTCGGGCATATACAGTATCGTAATAGTTAAATTAGTGAAGCTTATGGAAAACATTATACCTATAACCTTTTGTGTGTTTGTGGTGTACATTCTCCGACAACACAACACTAGTAAACGCTTGCCATTCGAACAAAAATGTTGTGGTGTCACAGGATCTACCCCTGCAGCACCACAACTACACATCAACTGATAGAATAATATTGTAATGTTTTCCATAAGTTTCACCCATTTAACTATTACTGCATTCTGTATGCCCGAAAAACCGAAACTAGTAGTGTAATTTAATACAAATCCACTGTAAATATATCAATAATTTAAGAAGTACCGTCGAATATGGCAATGTAAGACAGTAACGTAATATGGGACAAAAATGCATTCTTGGGAACTTGGCGAATTTCTCATAAAGAATAGATATTTTACAGTTATCTGTACTGGTGTGCTTGTTCACTTACGTGTACAGATAGCAATGCAATAGCCCAAAACTGTTTGGATTGTTTTGTTTTATTTACAGCGCCCGTTATTGTCAACTCATTAATCCAATTAATCAACGGCTAACGTTGCCATACGGCAACGCTGTTAATATATATATTTTTTTATTTTTTTTCGTCAAATTCCCACCTGTTACCACCCAGGAAGAAAAAAATTGTTAAAACTTGTTCCATAAAGGTGTTATCGTTAACGGATTAAAGCAACAAAATTTGAAACTATGGGAGTGTTAGCTAGCGCCGCTGATTCAAGACAGTTTGTTACGTGTTGAAAACACCTTTTCTTATTTCTCCAACTGTACCCTATCTTTTCTGAATTTATCCAAGTTCCTTGACCTTTCCTAGTTACCGTCGCTATTTACGTATTTTGTATAACGTCACGTTTAACCTTGAAATTGTTTTTTTTGTAATGTACCGCTTTATTTGTGACCTTTTTCCAAATTCTTAAATTGTCAAATTTTAACATATATTTAGATGCTTTGATAACGTAAATTTCATTAAACTCCGTTCATAATTAGCTCCGAATTTATTATTTTTGTTATTGTTGCACCTTTTTTGGGTGCGTGCTGTACTTGAAACGTTAGAATTCGCTTAATTCGCACACCTGCATGTTGTTTATCTTTAAATACTCGACCTGATGGCCACTTAATGGCATAGGCGCGGAACTAGTTACCTCTACCCTTCCGATTTTTTCACTTACACTCTAGCCCGCTAAGAGTGCGCGACTAAGAGTCTAATAGGCGTCGCCCTGCCGCAATCCTTTTCGACCTAATTTACCCGTTTGGTAACCCCACGTTGGGCGCCAATTTGCTACAGGTAAAATCTCAGGCGTAATAAATAGTAGCAAATTTCCAGAGCATGAGACTAGGTCAAATAAAAAATGAAAAGTAAATATTGTTTAATAAAAAGATTATTGATATAAAATAAAATAATGATCGCAAAAAGTACCACAGGATGCGGAAAGAAGGATAAATAATAACGTTGGTTTTATTTAATAAGTAAACGTTGTTATTTATCTCTTTCCCATCCTGTGGTACTTGCGATCATTTATTTTATTTTATATCAATAATCTTTTATAAACAATATTTACTTTTCATTATTATTTGACCTAGTCTCATGCTCTGGAAATTTGCTACTATTTATTACGCCCTGAGATTTTACCTGTAGCAAATTGGCGCCCAACGTAATTTTTTAACACTTGCAAATTTAAACTTTTAAATTTTTAAATATTTGTAAATTTAACTTTTCAAAAAAAAAAAATTGTTTTAATATTTGTATTTGCGAATTTTGTATGAACTTTTATTTTGCGGTGGGGAGTGACACGCTGCGCGTTTTCAATTTATTATTGTATTCTTGTTTATATTTGTTTATTGTTATTGTAAGTAAGGACATATTTTGGTATATTGTAAATTATATTTGTCACCATGGCTTTACAATTTGATATACACCACCTCCGTAAAGACGAACTTATTTATGAGGCAAAATTCCGTGGGCTATCCTCGAATGAATCTCAAACTGTAGATGAGCTTCGAAAATGTTTGCGTCCCCTCATTCGCTTAGAGAAGCAGAATAGTTCTTTTTCTTACCCCGAATTTAAAATAACCATCTCAGATGAATTAGAATTAATTCAAGGTAAATTTTCTGAATTAGAAACTTTAGTATCAGATTGTGCGGCAAATCCTAGTAAACCCTCCCATGCTGTTCGCAGCCGTCTTCACCATTACTTGAATAGAGTAAATAGAATTCCTGTTACCACTTTAACAACGGAACAATCGAAACAACGTTCTATGCTATTAGGGAATTTCCTTGGTTTATTAGATTCTTTAGACCCTGTAGACATGTCAACTGAAGAAATAAAAGTAACTTCACCCGCAATAGTACCTCAAGTTTCTGCATCTGTTTCCCCAAAATCTCTCTACCCTGTATTTATGTGGGATTTGAAATTTAGTGGAGAACCTAAAGTATTTCATTGCACAACTTTCTGGAACGCGTTGACGAATTGAAAACCGCCGTGGTATTTCTGATACTTACTTTTTGAATCGGCGATTGACTTATTTGAAGGAAAAGCTCTTATGTGGTTTAGGTCAAATAAGCACCGTGTTTCTGATTGGGAAAGCCTTTCTATACTTCTCCGACGACATTTCGAACCACCGGAATAACAAGACTCGTTATACCAGGACATTCTAGCTCGTACCCAAGATCAGACGGAATCCTTTGTGGATTACTATTCTTGTATGTGCTCTATGTTCGGCGTTATGGAGGAATGCCTGAAGACGTTCAGTTAAATATTATTATAGGGAACCTAGCCCCATTTACACCATGAATTTACCCTCTGTTTCTAATCTGGCCGAATTAGAAGATGAATGTCTTAAATTAGAGAGAAAGAAATTTAAAGTCGATCATTATAAACCACCTTGTCGTAAACGAACAACTTTGTTGAGCCTGACTTTGCTTTTGTAGCAGCAAGTGCATCTTCTACCCGCGAGAATAGTCGAGATAGTTCCCTCAACGACCGAACTTCCGATGTTTTAATTGTGGTGATATGGGCACCGATTCAGTTCTTGTTCTCGTCCTTGAAACATTTCTGTTATAAATGTGGACACCCGAAGTTTCGGTTCGGAATGCCGAAATGTTCAAAAAACTCGAATCTAAGGGTTAGTTGGTCGTAAACGTCCTTATGAGGTTTTTAAATTCGACCGAAAATCCCAAATTTGACAATAGAATGTTATTAGACTACGTTATATCTCGAGTGTCAGGAGATCAAAGACCCTATCTTGAAGTCACCGTGCTAGATTATCCTCTTATTGGTTTATTAGATTCTGGCGCTTCACGAACACTGGTTGGACCTCGAGGATATAAAATTTTATCACAACTTGGACTAAAGTTAATATCTTACACTATCGAATGTACTGTGGCTAGCGGAGATAAATGTATGAGCCTTGGTTACATCTCTGTACCCTTCCGTTTGGAGAATAAAGTTAGATTAGTCGACGTTCTAGTTCTCCCTGATATTCCGCACACATTAATCCTCGGTGTAGATTTTTGGGTAAAAATGGAAATAATCCCTGATTTGAGACAAAGTATTTGGCATTTTTCTGAAACTAACCCTACTGCGAACATCGACAGTATTTCGAGCAAGAATTCTTTGGACTCCGTTCAACAAATGACCTTATCACGACTAGTGGACGAACAAAGTCGTAATGTGACTTCATTAGGCCGTACTCACCTCGTTGCTCATGAAATCGAACTTTTACCTGGGACACGTCCCATCAAACAACGTTACTATCCGGTATCCCCGATCAAACAAGAAGTAATCGAGAGTGAAATTCAGAAAATGTTGAAGGCCGGTATCATTGAACCTTGTAAGAGTCCCTGGGCTTCGCCTGTTTGCCTAGTTCAGAAGAAATCAGATAATAGTTACCGATTTTGCGTCGATTATAGGAAGTTGAATGCGGTTACTCGCAAAGATTCGTATCCGTTACCCTATATTTCTTCTATATTGGACAAGCTTCGAGACGCTAAATATTTGAGCTCACTTGACATCAAGAGCGCGTACTGGCAAATACCTTAGCCGAAAATTCTAAAGACTGTACTGCCTTCTGTGTACCCCAAGGATTATACCGATTTAATGTCATGCCGTTTGGTTTAACCAACGCACCTGCAACCTGGCAGCGGTTAATTGATTCCATCTTAGGTGCAGATTTACAGCCCTCTGTTTTGGTGTATTTGGATGATATTGTTATTATTTCAAAGGACTTTCAATCTCACTTAGACACCCTAAACGAAGTATTTAAACGACTTCGAGACGCTGGATTACCGTGAATTTCGAGAAAAGTCAGTTTTGTAGGCCTCAGTTGAAATATTTGGGTTATATTGTCGACGAATTAGGACTAAGACCTGACCCGGAGAAAGTCCAGGCTATCTTGAACGTACCACCTCCTAAAAACGTTCGTGAAATACGGAGATTTATTGGCACAGCTTCATGGTATCGACGTTTCGTACCACAATTTTCAACCGTAATAGCACCACTGTCGAATCTCACACGTAAAAGGTCCTTGGAATTGGACTCCTGTTGTGAACAAGCTTCCAACAACTGAAAGAAAATTTAGTATCTGCTCCACTTTTAGTATGTCCGACTTTAAACGTATGTTCTCTGTTCAAACCGACGCTTCTGCCTACGGTTTAGGTGCCGTTCTAACACAACAATTTGACGAAGGCGAAAAAGTCATATGTTATCTGTCCCGATCATTAACATCAAACGAGCGAAAATATAGCGCTACCGAGCGAGAATGTTTAGCCGTGATCTGGGCGATCGAAAGTTTGCGTCACTACCTCGAAGGATATCATTTTAGAGTCATTACGGATTGTCATTCTTTATTATGGCTTCATAATCTCAAAGATCCGCATGGACGCTTAGCGCGTTGGTCATTACGTCTACAACCTTATGACTTTGAAATCATACACCGAAAAGGTTCAGAAAACGCCGTTCCCGACTTTCTGTCACGTTCCGTACCTGTTGTAGCAGACGTTGTTGATGTTAACCCCGAAAATCAGACGAACGATCGTTGGCATACAAAAATGAAGTATGAAGTTGAACAATTCCCAAATCGTTATCCTTTGTGGCGTGTTGAAAACGATAAGCTGTATAAATTTGTCAAACCACGTTATCCCGGCTTGAACACCGAATTAGAATGGAAATTAGTCCCGTCAAAATCCCAGCGTAAAGACATCATTAAATCTTGTCATGACGACCCTACTTGCGGACATACTGGAATTTCAAAAACTGTTGCTAGAGTTATGCAGAAATATTTTTGGCCGAAATTGTCATGTGATGTCGCTAGATATGTCCGTCATTGTAATGTCTGTCTCAGTATAAACCTATGAATCGACCACCTGCTGGACAATTATTAAGCAAGACACCTACTGCTACTCGACCTTGGCAAATTATCTGTGCTGATTTAATGGGACCACTTCCACGTTCTAATAAAGGACATTCTTATATCCTAGCCGTGTGCGATGTCTTTAGTAAATCCGCATTATTATTTCCCTTACAAACCGCCACGGGAGCTAACGTAGCAAAACTCGTCGAAGAACAGGTCATTCTCATGTTTGGAGCACCTAAAATTATCATTGTCGACAACGGAGTACAATTTAAGAGCAACATATTCAAAGATATGGCTAAGAAATACGATTCCGAAATAGCTTTCACCGCATATTACCATCCACAAAGTAATCCCACCGAAAGAGTTAATCGAACCATTAAGATCATGTTAACAGCGTACGTAAACGATAACCACCGTACTTGGGATCAGTATCTACCTCAAATCGGTTTCGCTATAAGATCATTTGAACATGAAGTGACTAAATTGACCCCGAATTTCGTAAACTTTGGGCGAGAACTAACCTTGAAAGGTAGTGATGAGAATTTTGAGCCCTCTGACGCCGCAACACCTGTAATCAACACCGCACAGCGTAAGTTAGCATTCGCCGAGCTATACCGTGACGTACGAGAGAGAATCCGAAAAGCGCATGTAAAGAGCGCGCACCCGTACAACATGCGACGTCGACCGGAAAAATTCACACTAGGACAACGTGTGTGGCGCAAAAATCCCGTGCTCTCCGACGCTACTAAATACTTTTCCGCTAAACTAGCACCGAAGTATATTGGACCATTTGAAATCGTCGATATAGTATCACCTTGGACGTATGAAATAGTGGATAATCACGGACGAACCTCGATATGGAATATAAAGGATTTGAAGGCACACCCGCCTGAATAATCGCCCTGCTGTTGGGGGCCATAATACCTCAGCCGAGTCCATCTGAGTCACCAGGATACCACCAACTTCTCCAACTGTGACACAACGAATTGACACCCAAAAATATGTGACGAATTTTTACGTTCACCCTGCTGTTGGGGCCAGAATACCACAGCCAAGACCGTCTGAGTCGCCAGGATACCACCATCTCTCCCACAGTGACGCAAAGCTATTGAACGATGTCGGCGAAGACTTCTTTTACTCCCGGATTTTACCCTTTTTGTTTAGTTGTTTTGAACGTAGGTTCGCTTTTTGTGTTAGGTATCTTCTTCTGTTGAACGCAACACTAGCGCTTGGGTGGGGTTGTGACTGAACCAAGTAGGCCATTACCTTTAACCGCCTTTGCGACGTGGACCGTTTAATAGATTGAACTCCTTTTAGCTTCGTTTTAGTTTTCGGTTCAGCCGAAGGATTGTCCCCGTTCTTGTTTAGAGTTATTTTGTTTCGAGGGAATTTTTTTTTTTATTCCGTTCTTATCAGCTCTGCTGTATCAGTCTGGATGGGCCGTCCCTGACTTTTTTTGAAACCTTCGAAATTTGTTTAACGTTTTTGGACCCTTGTTTTGTTTGGCCAACTCTACTTTTTTTTGTTGTTATTTTATCTCTGGCTTTGCTAGTTTCATTCTTTATCAGAAATTTACACGTAAATTTCTTCTGGTAGAAAAGGGGGGATTGTTACGTGTTGAAAACACCTTTTCTTATTTCTCCAACTGTACCCTATCTTTTCTGAATTTATCCAAGTTCCTTGACCTTTCCTAGTTACCGTCGCTATTTACGTATTTTGTATAACGTCACGTTTAACCTTGAGATTGTTTTTTTTGTAATGTACCGCTTTATTTGTGACCTTTTTCCAAATTCTTAAATTGTCAAATTTTAACATATATTTAGATGCTTTGATAACGTAAATTTCATTAAACTCCGTTCATAATTAGCTCCGAATTTATTCATTTTTGTTAATTGTTGCACCTTTTTTGGTGCGTGCTGTACTTGAAACGTTAGAATTTCGCATAATCTCGCACACCTGCATGTTGTTTATCTTTAATACTCGAATCCTATTGGCCACTTAATGGCATAGCGCGGGAACTAGTTACCTCTACCCTTCCATTTTTTCACTTACACTCTAGCCCGCTAAGAGTGCCGACCTAAGAGTCTAATAGGCGTCGCCCTGCTGCAATCCTTTTCGACCTAATTTACCCGTTTGGTAACCCCTGTGGGGGGATCTCTGGTCGTAAAGAATCTACTCCTTGGAAGCCGTTTGAGTCCCTGTGTTTTGACTACGAAGCCTTCTTTTTTGGAGCCCGCCGACGCGGATTTTGCAAGCCACGCCGCTCTACGTCGTCCCTGGACCGGGGCTTTCTTTCGTCATCTTTCTACGCTTCTATTTCTTCTATTTCTACCCGCCCCTGGTGGTGACTATCAACCCCTCGTGCATTGTTTGTGTTACATGTAAGTTAATTTTAAGAGTTATTTGCTTGTATATTTGTAGTAACGAACTACCATTGATATATTAATAATTAACGTAAATTTTTTTGTTATTTATATTTTCGGTCTTTGATATCATAATTCAATTTAACTTAATTCTTTTTTTTTAATCTAGTCTTTGCGGTCATTGTCAAAATTTAATGTAACTTGTGAAATCATTTTTGTTTAAATTGTTGCTTTCTTTATCTTTCACCTTAAAACCAATGGTAGGTCGTAGTCATTTGCATGCTCGATCGAGTACGTAGATTTGATGTTATTGTTTCTTGATAATTTTACAATTTTTGAATAATAACCCGGCACTCCCACCAGTTCATGTCATATATTTATACATTGTAACCATGTAAGACGAGGCTTCACCGAATTAAGTGTCAATATAACAGTTAATATATTCTCTTTGCGTTTTATTTAATTTACTTTAATTTAATCGACCTTGGCGCACTAGTTTGTTTTTCTTGTCATTTAAATAACATTTTCATTTAAATTTAACTATTTAACAACATATTAAAAAATTCCGCAAGTACCAATCCCTTGTTTCCCCGACTGGTAAATAGCCATTCTGGGCTGTGGTTAACTTACCGGGCGACAGCGTCGGGCTAGTGAAGGCAACAGCTGATAACCCAGTGGCGCTCACTCCGACATCTCTCCGGCGCCTCCCTGGCCGAACCGACTCCGATAGTCGCAGCGTGGGAAATAAATAAATAATAAACGTTGTTTTATTTATCCTTCTTTCCCATCCTGTGGTACTTTGCGATCATTTATTTTATTTTATATCAATAATCTTTTATAAACAATATTTACTTTTCATTATTATTTGACCTAGTCTCATGCTCTGGAAATTTGCTACTATTTATTACGCCCTGAGATTTTACCTGTAGCAAGTTAATACATATAATTTTATATTACAATAATAAAAACTTATGGTGTTAGCTCTTCGCTTATGTATTATTTCTTTAGGATTCTCAAAACAATGAAAGAAAAATGTTTATTATTATTTTTGTTTTGTAATATGTCCTTTTGGTCAAGAATTTATATCTTTATTTTATTTAATAAATCAGATTACAGCTTTAATTGTTTTGATTAATTGCTTATTTACTAGCATTTTTTTAGTTCTTTCAAGTTCAGTACAACCAAATTTGTAATTAACTGGATTTTTATTGTGAAAACTAGCTATGTCTACTATTACTCCACATGCAGGGGAATATGGGACACCACTAAAAAAAAATATATACAGAAGGGCGTGCGATGTTTTCGAAGTGTAGTTAGGCCGTTTGCTTCTCCCCACAAACTAGTGCACCTTATACATTTTTTTCAGAATTTTTTAGTTGAAGAGAAAATGTTCACATAAAGCCAGTAGCATCCCATATTGGCCTCCATTTGATGGAACTACTACTAATTCCTTTTTCTCATTTAAGGAATCTGAAAATCTGCTTTTGGCTCAACATAATTTTGCTATTAACAACACAAAAATTATTATCTTGAAATAACAAGTATCACTTAATTAAACAATATTTACTGTTCATTTGATACTTTTAATTTCGTATTCAACAAATATTTTGTGGTGAGCATGTTTTATGGATTGAGTAAATCCAACCGTTGTGTTGTTTACATACAATTCAAAAGTTGTGCTAAATCAAAGCATTTTGCATTGGACTAAACTAATTTTTTTCGGTGTAGTTTTCCGGACACCTTTCATTGGCCTATAGAAGAACAGCATTTAGGAGGAAATTAGCAAATCGCCGGAATGCTTACTTGTACGGTTTCTCATTCCATCAGAAATGTGAATAACATAAAAAGGTTTAGTAAACAACATCAAATAGCAGCTGATTGTGTACTCTATCATATATTTATCCTCTAATCAGAACGGATACCTTGCGAATGTTGTTTTGTAGGTTGCAAGCGTAGAAATTCTAGCCAGCTGGTTTTTATTTATTACTACAATAAACTGTTTCTGCTCCAATTATTTAAGTCATAATACAATAACGCCACACATACGCAAATATCGATCTATGCGTGCATGTTCTCAGCATCTAGTGAAGCTGTTTATTAATAGATATCCCTGTAGAAATGCGAAACGTTGAAAACGGGATCGCAACGACTATGATAAGTTAAGGCCATTGCATTAAACGCTGAAATTCCTGTTATGCCACCGACACTCAGTGCTACATGCTAGTGGATTATTTATTGATAATAAAAAACAAATCCCGTTCGATATCCTTGGTTTATTATTTTGCGGATTGCAATATTCCGCGGTAAACTTTCCAACCTTAGAGTGTCGCAACGCGGCAGCGTTCTTCGTAATTGTATTATTACATTTTTCTTCGATGAGTGCTGGCGATTATAACATTAGTTTGAAAATGGTATCTGCTTTCCCTAATATGAAACACCAATTTTTTTCTGCTTTTAAGAAGCAAGTTATCTACAATAGAGTAAGACAGATAGATAATAGAGATGTGACAACAAACTTTATAATTATAGAAAGTTTCAATCAACGGCAATATATAGATGGACTCAGGAAAAGCAAATATTAAATTAAATTTGCTAGTAAAATATTGTTGAGTTAACTAGAATTATACTTAATCTAATAAGAGAAATGTAGTGAAGGCAATCATTTATTTTGTTACTTCTATTATTAATTCTACATATTGTATTAATTTATTTGAGTGTAATAAGTGTTGTGCAATTAAAAAAGTGAGCTGGGGCAAACTTAACTTAAGCCAAATTTGGACTTAATTTAATGTAATTATGGTGTTGGAATTGCCATTTTTTTCAAACCTAGCGCCAATTTTGTAGATGATTGTTCTGCATATTAAATGTATACACTGCGGAAACTCTTGCCTCTACCAATCATGCAGTTGGATGATTCCGGATGTGATTCATCTCAGTTCGCAGTAATAAATTTTACCAAATTTTGTTATCCTTGTACATCTACAACGGAATTTTATAAATTTTACAGAATATTTTGTGACATTCACCTTATTAACACCTGCTTTTTGATAAATTTACAAAATTTGAGCAAAAATTGCTTCATCATGATTTTGAGCTATTTCTATGTAATAATTCCAGCACTAAAAATCATCATCTGAGTTATTCCGTAAAAGAACACAAGGTTAGAGTACCCTGTGTAATTATGATGGTGAGAGACTAGTACATCAGTTTCTTGCGGACGAGCCTGGCAGTAGGCTAAGCGCAAGTCGTAGATATAGATACTCCCTGCTGATTATTAAAATCGTATCGTCGGTATATGCCAGATTTTTTTAAATTTCCATTGATGTCATTGGTGTATATTATGAATTGAAAGAGCCCTAAGACAGATCCCTGGATTCTGGATTGTTGGTTGGAAAGAGTGGCTAGCCACGCGCACTTAGGCCACTCTAACCGGCCCCATTGTGCTATCTTCCCTAGGCGGCGTCACTCACCCGCAGCCTACTCGAGCCAACCCAAACGAAGGATGAAAACTCGAGCAAGGCAGCATGCGAGGCGCCACCCAAACTGGCCATACTGGGCCAGAACTCCCCCAGGATGGAACCTCTAAGTTGGGCAAGCGCTGGACAGTCACATAAGAATGTTGCTCCGGTGTCTCGTCCTCTAGGTAACATGCACGGCAGAGTGGGCTGCTAGTCAGTCCCATGCGGTGCATGTGTTTATTAAGTTTGCAGTGGCCAGTCAATAGCCCTACAACTTGACGTAGTTTACTTCGAGAAAGCTGCAGACAGTATCTCGCTGTCCTAGGCGACAGATTGGGTATGGCTTTGCGCGCCTGATAGGCAGGTGGTTTGGATACCCATCTCTCTTCGTGTAGAGTAGTGGTCCACTGGTTTATTTAGGGTATTGAGTGGTAGCCGAAAGAAATGGGAAGAACAGGCTCCGGTCCACACGTAAGGAGAACACGACCCCGTCTCGCCAACCTATCGGCAGCCTCGTTTCCCAGATTACTTTTAACCCATCTGAGTACCAAGTCATTATCAATGGCGATCGCTTCCAAGGCACTATGAACACTGAAGTACTAGGCCCGAAGCGATCTTATAACTACTAAGGGCTTTAAGGGCAGCTTGACTATCACTGTAAAGGACAATGCGTCGTCCTTAATGCCCCTTGCTAAAATTTCTTCCGGCACCATGCAGGATCGCCAAAACTTTCCGCTTGGAAAACCGTAGCCGACCCTACCTGTGCCAACTCTAAGTTGAGCTGAGGTCTGGAGAGAAAACTCCCGCACCTGTACCTGTTTTTGTCTTTGATCCGTCTGTATAGACAGCAATCGAAGGCAGTGATTCGACGCAAGGGTCGACATGAACGCGGTAGTGTCTGCCGAAAGCAAACACGGGGGACACACAGTCCTTCGCGGCACCAAGAAGAGGCACTTTAGCGACGCCCTCATGGATGATGCGCACGTGGCCGCGACCCCCCCATTCCCCGATCAGAAGACCCCGGGACCGCAACCTTATAGCCGCTCTAAAAGCAGTCTTCTCCACGAACAGATCCAGGGGAGGGACACATAGGAGGGCTTCCATTGCCGCCGTCGGCGTAGTGCGCATTGCCCCTGTAATGCTAAGACATGCTATGCGCTGCACATGCTTCAGGTCATTCCTGGCTACCACTCGTCTCACCCTTGGCCACCAGACGAGGGCACCATAAATTAGCATGGGCCTAATTATGGCAGTGTACAGCCACAAGGTAATTTTCGGGGAGAATCCCCTAGTCCTACCCAGGACGCGGCGACACTGCCAAAAGGCCTTACACGCTTTCTCAGCTTTTGTTTTGACATGTTTGCTCCAGCTTAGTTTTCTGTCAAAAGTGATACCCAGATACTTGACTTCGTCCGACAAACCGAGAGCAGTGCCAAACAGTTGTGGTGGGCGGAGTTTTTCCACCTTTCTTTTGTTAGTAAAGAGTACCATCTCTGATTTATCTGGGTTTACAGAGAGGCAACGTTCTCTACACCAATTTTCGAGAGACCTTAGAGCAGTCTGCATCAAATCGCAGAGCACGCTCTCAAATCTTCCATCCCTGATGGATGCCACAAAAAATACGTTTTAAAGATGGTGACCCTTAGCTGAAATAACATATTGATATCCCTTTTTAATATAACTCTCAAAAAATTAAAAAAATAAATGATTATAAACTAGCTTTTTTAGCAACAAATCACGTGATCAGCAAGCAGTTGCTTCGATTAGGTCCAAAAAATTGCTCGAGACACATTACCCAGCTCTATATCACAGCGAGCTTACGATAGATCTACCGAAACAAAATGGATATTGCCAATTATTTAAAATATTTCTGTTCTCTTATCTGCATGTAAAAAAGTCAAATATACTTATTTTGTGCAAAAAAATAGTCTTTTCTATACGGAGAGTTGTTAAAGATAATACCGAAACGTAATTCAATTACGTAACTAAATCTATTTACTTTCTATTGCACACAAAACACGCAGGTATGATGCAGAAGAAATACCAATTAAATATACGTACATATACGTCACATTTGAAGCTGAACTTGACCCAGCGACGTATTAGCCTAAGAATTTATGTGTACGCCTATTCAAAACTATGATATTTGCATATACCTTCCTGGCATATATAAATAAATAATATTTTTAAACGCGTTGTAATTACTTACATGCATATTATTAACAAATGCAAATGAGAAGTTACGATACCAGATTTGAATTTATGATTATTTATTTCAATTAATACTTTATTAATTATAATTAATATAAATATTTCCTAATTTTATTTTATATACTAAGTATTGCTACCTGTTTCGATTCTAACCTTGAACCGTCAGCAATCTAGCTTACAAATAATAGTCAAGGATTCAAAACAACGATGAAAATCGTTGAAATATGCCTGCGGCACTACGCATCGGTGTTCTACATTTTAACAATTGTTAATTGTTTTTAATCCATGACTATTATTTGTAAGCTACCTCGATGAAGGTTCAAAGTGAGAACCGCAACCGGTAGCAACACTCAGTACATAAAATAAAATTGGGAAGTACTTATATGGAATTTAGTTAAGTATCAATTTTATCCAATTATGGACTCAAACACATGCTTTATTGACAAAAATACTCCAAACTGTGGTACTGGTAATGCTGCAAACTTCTAGATTCCTCACCACAAACTGCACTAAACTGGACGTACGTTTAGATAGCAAAGCTATCATCATCAGCAGAAACACTGAACTGAATGAAATGAAACGAATTCAGTTCAGTGTTTCTGCTGATGATGATAGCTTTGCTATCGAAACATACGTTCAGCTTAGTGCAGTTTGTGGTGAGGGGTCTAGAAGTTTGCAGCACATGCTTTATTCATGGTTTTGTCCAGATTGAGTTTAAATTACAGTAAATAATAATACAATTAATCTTAAACAATTACTTTAGTAGTAATTATATTTGTGACTTACATGTTTCGACCTAAAAAGGCGATCTTCAGAGCGAGCTATCTGGAAAATAACACTTATAATCATATTCCTTAAATAATATTCTCACTACCTATATTTACGTTAGTAAAGAAAAGATGAATATTCAAATTAAATATATCATAATTAATTGAAATGTTTTAAAAGATTATTTAAAATTAACTTCAAAATTTACAATGAACTAAAGAGAAGTGAAAATATTCCTAATGTACAAGGTAGACACAAGTATTTTGAGGTGCTGTAGAAAGGTCGCACTTATTAAATGTAATAATAATCAGAATATAAAATCAAGCAAAAGTTTTATTATAATTTCAGTCTATTCAATTAACTTTGATCGATTTTAAACACTTTGAATTGTTCTTGTTATATTTAATAAGTACCGCCCTTCTATCACACCTCAAATTTTTACTTTTATTATAGTTGACATCTTTTTCTTAGAATTTTTATAATACTTGTTTATTCGAATTAAGATTTAGTTCATTGATGTGTCTATCCTCATATGATTCGACATATTTTCATTTCTCTTTAGTTCATTATAAATTTTGAATTAAATTTAAATAATCTTTTAATATAAAATCTTGATTAATAATTCATATTAATTAAGATTTTCTAATTATGATATATATAATTTGAATATTTAACTTTAATTAACTTTATTCTTAGTTAATATAAGCATAGTAAGAATATTATTTAACAAATATGGTTATAATTGTAATTTTGCAGATGGCTCTGAAGATGGTCTCCGTAGGCCGAAATATGTAAGCCACAATTGAATCGATGAGTTGGAAAAGGAAACACGCTCTGTACTTATGCCATAAGACATGTTCCTTTTACTAACTCACCGGTTCAATTATAATTACTATTAACGAATTGATTGAGATTAACTCAATTGTATTGTTATTTACTATATATACTTTATTAATTGTTGCACCTCTAGGGAAATGGTATAGTAAAATATAAAATGTTTTATTTTATCTAAACAACAGGTAGACTTGAAGAAAATAATAACCGAACGACTCAAGCCTGAGCAAGCAAGAGAGAAAATATCGACTCCTTGTAATAGAAGGAACCTGATATCTTCTGTCTCACTCGCTTCCGCTCGCATCGTTCGGATACTTTTCTTCAAGTATACCTCATTACTACTAAAATAATGCAAAAAATAACCAAAGGTTATCAGGAACATAGACAATTCATTCGAATGGCATCCTTGAATAAGATCGCATACTCTTAATTGTTACAAAATTATTCCAACATTAGACACGATTAGGTTTAGGACAACAAAATGAAACTCAAATAGATCGAATTTTGGAAAGTTATATCTAGTTGAAGCATATGAAAGATGAAAATAGGAAAAAAAGTATACCAAGAATTATGGCTGCTTCGCAACAAATAAAATGCAGAGTTGTTTATGCTACGCAATGGGACACACACAAAAGTCTTAATCCAATCTCTTTCTCGTAATCCGGTTTTGAACCCAGACATCAAAAATGGAATAGGTTTGATTGTCATAAAATGTTGATTAGCTCTTTACTGTATAAGTATTAAAAGGTCTTTAAATGTGAAAACCTATGTCTATAGGTTCCTCCATTTTCTCTTCGTCAGACGTAAGTAATTCCTCTTCTTCTTTTAAATCTATTTCTATATCTTCACTGTTGGAGTACTGCAAAGCATTTCTACACTCACAGTTGGTTTGACAATCTGTGGTGCGTGAGCAAGCAACTAGTTGCAGCAACTGCTCTGGAGCAGCAGCTAGAGAGGTTGTTGTCCGGTGCAAATAACAACCAACATTCTTCCAGTCGCAATTTAGTGGAGCCAACGCCACTTTAGTCCTTGGTGATATACTTTCATTAAGTGCTCGTTTGCAACTGTCGTTCTTAGAAGCAAAGTCGCTAATTTGAAATACGCTTACAGTGATTGCAACCGTTGATAAACATAAATACAGTTGGTGGTGCAGAGCATTCAAACTACACTCATTTTTGGATCCACGCGTGGATAAGAGAAAAATAATACCAGCATCTGCTACTGCCCTTTTCTAAATCTTTTATCAGACCTTATATTTTCAAAACGTGTAGTTTTACGTTTCTTGTATGTTGAGAAAATTAAATCGCAGTCCGCAAAAGCATTAACGATCAATACAATACATTTTCAATTTCCGCCATCTGTTGTCCACTTTATTTTTCTGATTATCTCTTCCAGGCGAAATCATTGTCAAGGTACACCTTAGGAGAGCAACATTCATTAACAACATCAATAAGTCAGTATCATCATCGATTACTGTTACACATATCCCTTTTCCTACCTCAGTAATCGCTGACCCAACAATGAGTATGCCTGCATCTCCATCAGCCTGCAACACTTTAGATTCAGTTTCCAGCAAGTGTTTTATCAGAAGATATATCAGTTGTGTGAAAGTTTACAAAAAGATGCTTATTGGTATTGGAAGGAAAAAAAAATCAACACTCTTCTCCATATCTCCTAATCTTTTCGAAAAGAAATAATACGAACATTTCCGTAGGAACTTTAACGAACTTTAATTTTGTGAAGAACGGTGTTTGTTCTATCTCGCATGATTTTTATGATAATCCACAATGTGAATATGAATATGGAATATAGGGAATATACGGTATCTAACATATATATGAACTTTATTTTGAGCTTACCCAGGTTACATAGTGACGTGAAATGACATTTAAAAGACGTCAATATCACGTAATAGATGTCACATTGACGTCCATTAAAGGTCATTTCACGTCACTATGTTACCTACGTAGTTATGCAAGACTCGATTATATATTATTTTCTTTCTGAATTATTAATACTACTGGATAAGAAATATTACAGGCGTAGCACTTAAACGCGCTAAAAGTTTGCTGCTCCTATTCATACGCACTGTATTTTACCAAAAGCTATTGCTACTTTCTTATTACATTTATATCTGTTTGATGTTTTATATCAGCTCCTTTGGAACATAGCACGCGGTTTCTAAGAATGTCATTCGGTTGCACAAGCTCGCCGTCGACAACGTAAACAATGGACCGTCGAGGAAAACGGGTTACCTACCTGACCTTATTCTTGACGACCTCCGATCAAATCATGAGCTGTCACCGCAACTTTGTAGTGTTCACGTTTGCGGCATAAACATAATCCGTTTTCTACTAACAATAAGTGGAGAGTTTGTCACCTATATGCGCCTCTATATGATTTCATTACCACTAATACGAAAACAATATTGCCTGGCGGACAACAATAAAGCGGAAAAAACCGATATGAACGAGGAAGAGTGAAAAAGGAATAGAGACAAGTATTGAAGCAACGGTTCTTTAAGTGAATTTCACGGTTAAACCCACGCACACCGCTAATTAAACTTGAAAGACGTTAGCGAGCAATCTTGTAAAATGCACTTGCCTGTTCTACTCAATTAATAAATTGCACACTATACGACTCTATACCTGGACTTTGATCCTGCTGCTTGTTTTGCTGCTAAGATTGTGGCATTGTGTGATATACCAATATTCTTTATAAAGGGAACAGCGTTTCTGGTTAGCGTTTCTCATAAAACACATAATGAAAATTATGAAACAATATGGGTAACCATGGTAGCTATGTAAGTTACTCGAAACAAATGGCTACTGATTCAGTGTTTACAAATAAGCTAATTGTCAGTAAAAGAAAGCACTCATATGCTACGTGTACAATGTGGGTAAGTACATAAAACGAAAAGGAACATTTGGGTTTATCACGATTATAACCTTTGTAAGTACCAATATTTCTATTTTTTCGCATTTTTACTTTTTACCTTTTACGTCATTTTCCAATATTGTTAAGCAATGCGCAAAAAAAAATGTTTGGAATTATTCTTAGAAATTGGTATCAGTTTCGTGACGACAACAATTTTTTCTGATTGATCCAATATTATTGTACCTAATATTTATAAAATATGGATTTGCCGAATACGTAATAGGAATATATCTTAAAATAGTGTAGGAATATAGTCAATACACTGGTCAATTTTTTAATATTGTAGATTAGTAATACCAGCGACATCTAATATGAAATAGTAAAGTACTACTCATTTTAAGAATTTAAAAGGATAATGGGATAAAGACTACACATGTTTAATGCAAAAATATTTGTTAGGATTGTCAAGAAATTAGTAACAAAATGTTTCGTCACATTGAGCTCATTTGTTTCAAAATTTTTGATGTCTCTTACAAAATATGTTTATAAGTTTTGTATCATCCTTAGAACTAAGTAAATATTGAACATAAACAAGTACACTAAGAAAACAAGATGTGTTACATTAACAAAAAAAATAGGGATCCGGCAAAAAAGGTTTTGGTTAAATATAGTCGAATAAAAGTGTCTGTTAAAGTACCAAAATGTAAATGTTAAAAAATAATTATGTAGATTTGACAATACTTCTAGCATTGTTTTAACAATCAAAGTATTTTTTTCAATATTGTTAGGACAATAAGTGTCATGGGTAAAATAAACAATTATTTCATGTTTAACATAGTAAAAGAATTGACTAAAAAATGTATTTTACTGTTAGGTTAAACAAACATTTTAGTTAAAATGACCAAGTGCTATTTTTTTTGCTGTGTTAAACAATAAAATTCTGTCGAGCCCAAAATAAAATTGTATTTTCAGTTAATAACACTATATTCTTGCAGCAAGCTATACAAGCATTTTTCATTTCGTCTTGCAAGGGGTATGTGCAGGTGTCATGGTACAGTTACCACCTCATATTCGTAATATAAAGTGCAAAATATCTCTAAAACAGGATATTTATGTAAAGAATAGCATAGCTTTATTGATATCGGTACCATTGCATGTTATCGTCATGTCAAATCAGTCGTTTTAATTTTAACAGTTTCTATTGGATGATTACTGGTGATTCCATCAGATTAATGTTGTATAGTCCAAGCAGTTGTGCTTTTCATGACCAATATGGGTCATTACCGGTGTGAAATAGAAGAAGCGCCATCTTCACGACGATTTCTGTAATACATATAAATTAGGTAATAAAATAGAAGTATAAAAATAATCTGGATGCCCTCATTATTCATTATTCAAAATTTTATTTTAGTTAAATCAAGAATATTTTGTTTAAAAAAAAAAAACGTTTTTGTTAATTTAACATATCTCGTTCCCTCCGTATACATATAGTTATTAAAATTACTGAAATAAGAGATTTTTACTACAAAAAGAAATACGTAGGGCAATCAAAGAGCTACACTAATTTTTCTTTTTTTTTTTTGATTAAAATAGTGATTGCCATTTGGTATGTTGAATTTCTGTACATCAGTTTATGTTGTTATATTTAGTTACACATATACTGTCGGACTAGGCTGATCCGGTATGGCATTGACTAACCGCAGGCATAGTTGCTTCCTGTATGGATGAGGCTGCCTAATACAGGTTCAAATTGGCAACAGTGATACTTAAATGATTCACTAAGTTACATTTCTTTTAATTCAATAATAGAAGTATATACACAGCCATAGTCATACTTTTTTACTTAATTTAGCAAAATATAATATACGATGTAATATATTTGTGATGCAATTAAAATGTGTTGCCGAATATTGTGAAGCGTTCTTCTAACAATCATGATTTAGTTAATATAGCCAGATATTCTTAATTTATTCAAGCAAAATATTTTGTTGGTGGTCACGTTAACAAACGGTATGCTGTTGAACTAACAATTTCTTTTTTCAATTATTGTAACCTTATATCTTGCTCAATCGGATTAAAAATGCTGCTGAAACAATACTATATTTATAACAAAATGATTTTGGTTCACACAATGCATTTTCTTCTCTCGGTATATATAGATCTTCAAAAACTATGACGCTGGTTAGGAATTTAGTCGTAATGTGTACTTCAAAAGCATATATATTCGTGCAAAGGTTAAAAGTGGTGGTTACAAATAATTTAAATGGAAGCAAAATATGTTTCTTGTGAAAGGTTATTCGGAATTCTGTCATTCATAACGCATTTTGTTCATGGATAAACTATTCCAAATTTGTTGAGAAAACTAGTGATAGTTATCTTCATTTATCAACAAAAGTGACACGTCAAGAAAAGCACTAAAAGAAATATGAATACACAGAAACCATAACGGCATTTGAGTCTTCGAATCGACAAGGAGTCCGAGGAGACGTTGAGGCGGGATAATTGGAGACCGTACTATCGTGACCAGAGGGCTAGCTTTGTGATCCTGGAAAAGAACGAACGAACAAACAGACGTTGACATCGTGGAAATAAAGTGGTGCTAAAGATTTTACAAGTCAATCTTCAGCACAAGAAGACAGCCACGGCGGCACTCTGTCAAAGGGTGCTGGCTGAAGTGGTAAAGTGGGAGAATTGCAGATTAAGGGAAGGGAGCTCATAGTGGGTGCACCTAACACTAAAATCAGAACTTGTATCTGTTTTAGATCTTATCTGGACATGATGCCAATCATGGACCATGGAACTGTGTACTGCGGACATGACGGTAGGCAGACTTAAAGTGACAATACATGAAGAGGTACTAGAGACGATTGTTGCGTCTCTCTACCTACCCATCGACTCACAAAAAGAACTACCAGGGTCTAATATGGATACCCTAGTGGCGTTCACCAGCAAGAATAAGCTGGAGCTAATTTTTGAAGCTGATACCAATGCTCATTATGTGACATGGGGTAGCAGGGACAATAATTCAAGAGGTAAGTCTCTATTTGACTATTTGTGTAGTACTGAACTTAACTGTCTGAATCGTGACAACAAACCAACGTTTAGAACATCGAGGGGGGAATCACTAATTGATATAACTCTCTGCACACTAGGGGTGCGGGAAAACATCAGGAATTGGCATGTATCGGATGATCCATCTCTATCTGATCATGCGTACATATCCTAATTTCTAACTACGCAGCGGAGCTGAGAACGTACAGGGATCCCAGAAGGACTAATTGGGAGTCCTACAGGGAAGATTTCTCTGCAGCAGCCCGTAACTATCCTGTAAGCATCAGGAATAATGAGAGACTAGAGTTTGCCCTTGTATGGTTGCAAAGGACCATTCTCTCGTGTTATGAAAACAACTGTCCACTAAGGGAGCGTCGCTCGCCAAGACAGGTTGCTTGGTGGAGTAAAGAGCTGAACACTATCAGAACAGAAATGCACCAGTTATTTAACAAGGCGAAAAAAAAACGGAAAACTAGGAAGCTTATAAGGCTAAACTAGGTACCTATAACCTACCCCTTATAAAGAATTAAAGAATCAAAGAAGAAGGCCTGGAGAAACTTCTGTGAAGACATAGAAGGTGTCCCTGACATGGTCGGACCTCACATGATTCTGAAGGACTCTTCTAATACACTGAGGTCCATTCAGCTGCCAGACGGGAGGGCCATATCCACTGCGGAGGAGACTCTTGAGTACCTTCTCAGCGTGCACTTTCCCGACTCGGAGAGGGTGGATTTCAGTAAAACAGACCAATCAATTGCCTTGAAGAAGGCGTTTAAGGACGATTGGAGACAATCAAACGATATTTTCAAATCTCATCTTGTTCAATCGACAGTTGAATCGTTTGAACCGTATAAATCTCCGGGATCAGGTATAGTGTTTTCAAGTTTGCTGTAGGAGGCAATTCGAGACATCATGTCGTGGAGATATTTAGGGCTAGCTACGCCTTGGGTTACATTCCCAAGGCCTGGAAATATACTAGGATTATTCCGAAACCTGGAAAGGATACGTACTACCATCCTAAATCCTTCAGACCAATCAGTTTTACATCTTTTATGCTGAAGACTATGGAAAAAAATTACACACCTCAACATTACAGAAGGAGCACTTAATAGATCTCCTATGCATCCTCTGCAATGGGCGTATCAGAGGGGCAAATCAGGAGAGGCTGTCCTGCATAGTTTGGTGGGATAACTCGGAAGGAGCCACATCAAAAAGAAGTTGTCCTTGCGTATTTTCAAAGACATAGGACGCAGGGGTACTCTGATGACATAGTCACGTCGTAGTAGGGGGAAGTTCCCAAGGCGTGGTGTGCGGGCATCCATGCGTATGCACTGCGAATGGCGGAGAAATTGACCTTTCATAAGGAGTCTCAGTTAATCCACAAAAAACAAAGTTGGTTGCTTTCACCAACATGAGAAAACTCAATAACCTTAGGCGGCATTAGACTGTTTGGGCAGGGTTACAAACTAGGAAGTAAGTATTTGGTGTACCCTCGATGCGAAACTAAGCTGGAGAAATCATTTAGTTCAATACAACACCAGGGCTACGCAACTATTCTGGCGCTGCGGGAGAGTTGCTGGTAAAACCTAGGGACTAAAGCCGAGGGTGATCCATTAGCTATATACTGCCGTGATAAGACCAGCGATAAGGTACGGGGCAGTGGTCTGGTGGAGAAGGACAGAAGTGTCTTCCGCAGCGAAGCTACTAACCGCTATCCAGAGACAAGCATTGCTGGGAATCATTAGTGCAATTGGCACACGGACCGCTTCTTTGGAAACCATTGCGGGCCTATACTCGCTGGAGCTTTATGTGCAAGCGGACGCTATGAGTGCGATCCTTAGACTGAAAGCCAACAACTTGTGGCATCCTAACATTAGGGTGGGTGGCATCGCTGCTAATGATCACTGATTCAGGGGCGGAAAATTCCTACCGAACAGAGACTAAGCCACAGGAGCCGGTATTTGAAGGCCCAACCCTAATCAAAGGCTATCCATAAGCCTGGGGGAGCAAGCAACGATCTTCCAGGCAGAGGTATTCGCTCTTGCAGTCTGTGCAGAAATGATTGTAAAGAGGGGCTACATGAGGAGGAAAAAATTAATATAATACAGCTGCAGCAGTCTCGTATTCTGTAACTACGTCAAAACTAGTTGGAGACACACGGGGACAAATAGTCCCTCAAAACACTGGCACGAGATTACATAGTGTCTCTGACTTGGGTGCCAGGACATGAGGATATAAAGTGCAATATAACAGCCGATAAACTAGCCAAGGAGGACTCTAGAAGACACTTCATAGGTCCATAGCCCGTATGTGAAATTACTAAGGACTCTGCATGAAGGGAGATCTGGACGTGGTTAGATAAAGAAAGTACAAAGAAATGGAGGTCGAGGTTCTCTGATACTGGGCTGGTAACTAGACACTGTCCCCTGAGGAAGCATCTATACAACACAGATCAAGTAAGCGAACCGTGATGCAGACGATGCGAACTACATGAGGAAACAAGTTTACATGTAAACTGCACAAGTGAGGAATTGAAAGTGCTCAGGCAGAAATATTTCGGGAAAGATCTATTGGAGCCCTGGAGAGTTTTCAAATGTCCACTTGGCAAGATACTGGGCTTTATAGAAAACATCAAGCTGCTCGAGTGGAAGTAAGAGATTTAATAGGGACGGTACGCTGAGCACCTAGCTCAAGTGCCTGGACTATAGGTGCACACCCTAACTTAAAGAAGGAGAAGAAGAAGAAAAGGTACAGAATATCTAAGAATAAATATGTAAAACAGATTGCCCAGAAATAGATTTTCAAAGTTCTATCAAAATATTTGTTATTTATCGCTTTTGTATACTTTGGGAACTTCTTGTGCAGAATTGGGCTCCAATTATTTGCTGCTTGAGCTTGAGCTTGCGATAATTTGCGGTTTTGTTTCTTCTTTATTACAGTTCTCCAACACTTTTGATTTATCTTGTCGAGGTTTACACAAACAGTATATATGCATTTGTTGTGGTGAGTATACGCACACTTGAAAATACTGCGCCACAATTTTCTATATATTCCAATCCTTGCAATGTCTTTAAACTTCAAGCGAGAAAACCCACACAAAGATACCGTTTTAAGAAATGCTGCGAAAGTTCGCATAATATGCTAATTTCGTCGCGCTCTGGGTCGCGATAGCTTTTACTCTTCTGATGGTGTAGTTGGGTAAAACGTCAAACGTCATGCTCAGGCAGCTGTACGATGAAAATGTATTACGCTTGCAAACATAAACAGTATTGGGCCTGTTAAAGAATCCCTTTCTTCTTCTCAATAAGAGCGCGACCATTGGTCACGCCACTCGATTGTTCACGATTTTTGACAGAATGTAAAATTTGACATTTTTTGTAGAAAATATATACAAGTATTTGTTTCAAAGTGTGCAACCACAAGATCGCTCAAAAAATTATATTTTGCTGTACAGATAATGCAGCAATAGTTACATCAATTCCTTCTGCTTTTACTACAATTTCACTTCATACAAAATTGTTGCACTAATTTAAATTTAAAGACGCCCCTTTTATTTGTACACAAACCTTTGCGGCATTTGCAGAAAAATTTACAGGTCTGTGATAAGAGAAATCAATATACAAGTTTTTAATTCCTACTGTCCGATAAAATTCTAGAGTCTTTTGTTGATGTCACTCTGGGTGCCTTATTTCTCAGGTCATGACTGTATGTATCAGAAATTGTATTGTATTACGCACAAAGCAAGACTAGCGTTATTAATTACACTTCAGTTGACCACATCGTAATAGGTTACAATATCTGCGCTCCACATCGGAATTCCGTTTGTTTTGTGCTAGCGATCAAGGTTCTAATAAGTACACACTTGAGCAGAGAATTTGTGGTAAATATCGCATTACGGTCGTATACGCGCACCTTTTTTTCCGTGTCAGTACTGCGTGAAGAACAAGTCAAATATTTGTCAATTCCACCGGACAGTGGCCGCCAGAAAAAGAGGGAAGACACAAAAAAAGACACGTTACTTTGGAAAGAATTGAGGGCACGTATGTGTACTTGTGTAAGTATGCGCTAGGTCACCTTAACATCGCTTTTGTTGTTTGTTGTTTTAGTTTGACAATAGTAAATTTGCGATATACCTACTTATATAACCTTTCTCTTATACGATTTATGATTAAACAATACGCGGAGTCTAGCTTAATCGTTACAATTCCCTCCATTGTGTTGGCACACTGGCTGCTAACTGATCTTAAGATTGGTGGCCACATTGAAACGCTTTTGCTTTTGCACTATTTTTTTCCCTTACGATGTAATAAAGTGTAAAAATACCTTGTAACCGTTAAACATTGCTTTCGGTAGACCTTCTAAAATTGAAATAAAACTTAATAAGTAATACAATTTTCTGAGTAGTTTAAAGTCCTCAAGGATAACAAGCGCTTATATAAACAATATCAAAAAAGTTGTTGATAGCGTTGGTATATCATATGTTCCATACCAAGATATATATTTTTGAGCATGAAAGGCATAGCATCAAATTATTCTTCAGTTGCTAAATAGCAACCAAAGCAACGTGATGCAAAATGGATGTATACACTGTTGAAAATATTACGGTGTTGGCGTTAATTTTGCGCTAGTCAAATATTTTAGTGTTGATTTTTCCAAACTTTGCCAGAGGAGTTGACTACGCGTATTGAATAGAACAGGAATGACTAGAATTTCGTGTGAATTCTTTGTTCAGATATAAGGATTGACTATTTTTCTAGACATTCAGAAGCGTCAACCAATCAGAATTTTTCCCTCGGATAGAAATATAGAAACCCCACCTATTCTAATACAGTATTGCATTATACGCACCACCTGCATTGCACGTGTATCTGTTTTCGTGTTTGATTCTCCGTATTAATATATCCAAACAAACCACCAAATGTGACTGACTTGCAAAGTGTAACCTCGTGTTATTAAACGTTAATTCCAGTGGGCATAAAAAATTTCAATATCTTAAAGATGTATTGGACCATCTATTCACGCAATTAGTTTAGACTTGACTCAAATAGCATAAACATTCACTTAATTTTATAATGGTTCTCAAAAAATCATTTTAAAATTGGTACGTTTAGTTGAAACCAAAACTTGTGAATGAGTGGTTTTGCATATTTATAATTGAGAAATCGTCTTAAAGAGAGAATATTATAGCACTAAGAAATAGGAGTTGCATATTAAAAAGACGTTGTGTTTAGAAAATGGTGTTAAAACACCCAATAGATCGCACTCATTTAGTTAAACAGCTAGTAAATTTGTCTAGTCTAGATCAAATAAAATGTGACTAGAAGTATTTTATAATTCCACGTGTCAGTTGGACAAAATAACTCCTTAGCAATAGACAATACTTGACTATCTTTGCTCGTCAAATTTAAAACTTCTATAGTTCTCGACAAAAATAACACGAAAAGAGTGTGGACCTCTCCTGACTATTATATTAGTCAAAAAAGTGTTAAAATTTTCAACAGTGTAGGAATCATTTTCAAATTAATTCTTAAGCGCCCAATTGGGAAATTCCTGCAAATCTAAAGCCGAAAAAGTGCCGATCGTTCGAATTTGTTGGTTCTCCTTACTACATTCTTAGATTTTAATGATGTAGGGGGTAATAAATTCTATTAATTATGCGGTCGGTCAATAAAATAGTGCTAGTTTACATTTACGACCTTTCGTAAGATAATTCGTAGAAATTATCCGATTTTGTCTGGAAACCATCCATTGCAATTGTACCCCAATATAAAATAGCTGCTCACAGTTCACTGCTTATTTATAATTTTTTGGCCTGAAACAACTCGCTTGTAGTCCCTCAAACTTCGTGTCTGTTAGACATGTCATTAGAGAGTTTTAGGAAACCCACGTTAAAAGCTATGGTAAACGTTAAAATCACGTGACCCAATACGGTATACGCAATAGCGGGACGAACCGTTTTACAAGTTTAGCAGAGCTGCAAAAGCTCGATTATATATGGGAATTACTTTTCCTTACAACACTTTTCAGTCGCTTGTCATCAAGTTGTCATTTTAAAACCATTTTTAATTGAATTTGTATTGTTTTTTTATTGGGTATTAATTCTAATTATGGAAGCATGGAATTATCATTAGCAATTTATTTGTATTACAATTTTGTTAGAAAGCTAGACTTCAAAAAAAAGATAATAGATTGCAGAAGAGATTGATTGATATTATTGTTCTTTTCCTGGCAATATCTTTGTGAATCCGTTAGCTTTAAAATTTAAAAAAAAATGACGTTGATAACTCCACACTTCCGAGGTTTTAACCAAAATTGGAGAGCTGGAGCTACGTCAATATATCTCTTCTAATTCTTTATTGTACCAATATTTCAGCAACATTTTTTTGTCTTCACCAAAATAGACTACAACAAAAAAAATGGACAATACACGACAATCAAATTGACAGCTTACGTTTAGAAAAATTGAAAGCCAAAAAAAAAAAAAAAATAATTCGAGGACATAATAATAAGCAGCTTCAATCAAGACTAAATTCATTCTAAACTAAAGACACTCTGTTGAGGATTTGAAATATCCCAAAGTGCAGTATATTCCAGATTTGACTCCTAAATTAATCAATATTTTGAAGCGTACCCTTGAAAATTGTCACCTATCCTACTAAACAGAAACGCTATCCTATTAAACAGAAACACGTTCTTTTCTCTTCACTAGATTAAAAGATAAAACAGATTTCTGAGATAGACAAATGTCATTTATATTTAGTGGGAAAATTGCTTCTCTCGTTATATAGGTCAGGCATCCGAAAATTTAAAAAGTAGATTTTCTTCTCCTAATAAGTACTACCGCCTTAACACTCGTTGAATCAATTTCAAGCAGCATTTCAATTTTGATGAGACGAGGGTCTTGAAAGTTGAATCGATTCTCACTAAGCGCTTATTTCTAGGGATGAAAGTGTTGAAAACGAAGTAAACGAAGAAAGTTTTGCAGGCGACAATATGGATTTGCATCCAACACTTCAACCAGATTCGTCTTGTTGTGTGCCGCATCTTCTAAGTCAAGAAGACCTCCACGATCTCGTCCGCTTTGTCTAAGAAGCAAGCCGAACTTCTAGGTTCCAGATTAAAAATCTAGAATCTTCTCAGAATGGAAATCAAAAGTTTTCGTAATCGCCATACAGAATTTGAGCCTTTCTTCTCCATGGAAAAAAGACTTATATTTTATAATGACATTCTTCCTGTTATGAAGACGCGCGATCATGAATATAATACACTTTATTTATGAAAACTAAATTATTACAAATCATCCCAACCCCGTGCTCCACCTAAAAAAGGTACTACACGAGGCTACCTATTCTAAGTACTATATGGGTTCCATAACAATTGAAATGATCCTACTCTAACTAAATAACTTCCCTATGATTCTTAATAACAAAAATATAATACAGTAGCCTCGCGACCATATGAATACTACTTTTGAGAAATGATAAAATATGTGAAATGCATTCGACAAAGACATTAATTATATATAATATACTTATATAAAATCAATGGCCAGGGAGAGTAAGGGAAAACCATGGCAAAAACCTTACTCTGGGAGGATCTGGGAAGAAGTCCCAGACCTTATTACTGATAACCGCAAATTATTATTATCCTTCTGAGTGCCGAAGAAGCAGCCTCCACGTCTCCTCAAATTCCGACAGCCTTGCCGTTCTCGCGTAGCTGCTCCCTTTTTCACACATTCAGAAGTTGAACAGGAAAGACTTAAAAAACAATCAAAACAACAGCAGTACCTATTCTAATACTTAATAATAACTTCATCCTAATTATTCTAACCAAGAGTAATTAAATAAAGATTTATATTTTAAATATTTGTAGTTTAACACCAATTCCGACCACTAAAGAGCATAAAATATTCAATTATAAGCGTGCTACCCTACTAACTATCTAAATATCATGCCGTAGCCTATCTAGTTCTTTAGCAACTTTACTAAAAAATTCCCACCATTCGATTGACTCATTATCTCTAATATCTGTTTCGCGTCGCGGCCAATTTAACCCCCTAGCTAATGCCCTAACCTCCGTACGCGACCGCCACTCATCAGTGCCCCGCTGTATCTACCCCACCACACTCCCAAAGCGAATCATTAACCCTGCCAATTCTACATAAAAATGATTTAAAATTACCGTGACCTGTTATTAATTCTACCGCCTGATACGATAAATTAACCCTCATTTCCCTAAAACGTGTAACGCTACCGATAAATTTCCTAGTCCACTTCCTATTTAAGGTATTATCCCATCTACTCTGCCAATCATTATCAAGTCTATCCCTAAACGCTTTCTTAACTACACTAGCCGAAATTAGCCCAAATCTAATAATCAAGCTATCTCCCCTAGATACCGCCTTTTTCGCTAATTGATCCGCCCTCTCATTACCGATTGTACCCACATGAGCCCTAGTCCAAAAAAGTTTTATACCCCCCTCGCGCAACATATCCCAAGTATCTAACAATAAATCGGTCGGATTTTTTAAATTCCCTAATGTGAATATAATACAGATGAGTGGCGTTTGTTCATTGACTCTTCCAAATTAAGCTTGAAAGCGGCACTACTCCACAATGGAAATAAGTTCCCTCTGTTTCTTTGGCTCATGCAAGCGATTTGAAAGAATCTTATGACAACGTGAAGCTTCTTTTGAAAAAAATTAAGTATAACGACTTTAAATGGAATATTTCTGGCGATTTGAATGTTGTTTCACTTTTTCTCGGTATGCAACTCGGTTACGCAAAGTATTGTTGTTTCCTCTGAGAATGGGACAGTCGGGATAGGGAAAATCATTAGAATAAGAAAGAGTGGTCAAAACGAACTTTCCTGACACCAGGAAATAAGAATGTCATTGGTACCCCACTTGTTGATCTTCATAAAATTATTTTGTCCCCTTTACACATTAAGCTTGGGTCGATGAAAAACGTTGTCAAAAGTATGGATAAAACTAACACTGGGTTTGCATATGTGAGGACTAACTTGCCTAAGGTAAAGAAAGGTATTTTTATGCGACCCCAGATCGGAGAGCTACTTCGAAATGAAAAATTTCTTAAGGCGCTACATTGAAAAAGCAGTATTGTTGTCTTTTAAGGAGATTAGCCTCATGTAATGCCATGGGTTGCAAAATTAGTCTAAAAATACACTTTCTTGACTCTCACTTGGACTTTTTCCTAAAAAACCTTGGAGCAGTCAGTCACGAATACGGCGAAAGATTTCACCAGGACAATCTAGTCATGGAGAAGAGATACCAAGGTAAATAGAGCCCTGCTATGTTAGCAGACTATTGCTGGATGCAGAGAAGAGGTGTCTCTGATGCAAAGTACAGCCGAAAGTCATACATCAGCACATTTTCCCAGTAAACATATTACTTTGTACGTCATTTTTTCATGATTTATACACATATTATAACATATACTAACACAAAATATAATTGCTTTGTCACTCTGAAACCCTGCCTGATGGAAAAATTCTGAAACCACATATGAAATAAGTGTAGAAAGTACTACCAAGCTCACCCACTTTCTTGTTCTCGTGCGAGAAAATAAATCTGAAATTTTGTTGACGCGTGAATTAGTGTGGAGTTACAGCATTACATCTGTTCACTATCAATTTTATGTATGACATACGCACATTAAACAAAATCATTTTCTTGGAAGGATATACCATTATCTAGAACAATAATATAAAATAAAAATTGTTATGTACTTTTAGGAGACATTTTTATAGAGGGATAGATTTCCTACACAGCCACTTATTGATCATTGTATTTCAAAGTCAACACTCAACCGAAAATCCAAACGTCTAAAGGCGCACCAACGGTTTTGTTTGACTTGCAGCATTAGCATACTGATTGAAACAAATATTTATCTTATTTATTCAAATATTACGTAAGAAACGTATGCATTCTACTTAACATGGGAATGTTGTACGGGTTATTTTTACACCAGAGCGCACGGATAAATCGATGGAAAAATTATAAAGCAATGCTCATTAGCCTTAATTAATTGTGCTATTATAATTCGCACCAACATTATTCCGTTTAATATTTATTAGGTGGAGCATGAATTTGTACGTTTCACTGTTATTTATCGCGCCTTATTTCTCATTAATTAACCGATTGAAATAGCGCATGTACGATGTAGACAAATTAGATAGAATTGTTTTCCGTAATTATTTATTAATTATATTCGTACCTTGATAATTTCAATGAGAGAGCACCTAGTAATATTACATAATATACTGACGTCATGATTACATTAAAACATCGATACAATAGATGTGCTTGTGATCGTCCATCATAAGCATTTCCATTGCTTCCTAATGTAGAAGAATATTCCTTGTTTTCTCATTTTGCTGAAATTTGCAGTTAATCGGTTAATTCCTGTTGCCCACCTACAGTAACATACAATGAAAAATAGACATAATATATATTTTCTTTTAAATAATTGGATGTTGTCGCAATTATATTCAAATTGAAAGTTAATATTCTTATAAAAGTATAAATAGCTACGACACAATGACGTTTGTCAGATCAGTATTCACAATATTATAAACTGTAGTATTTCATTCACACTCCAAGTTGATTTTTTATAAATGTACTGAAATAAAAACAATGGAACCATAAAATTGGAAATTTTTGACTTCAATTTCTGTATTTAAGTTTAATCTTGAATTACAAACAACTTTCTTATCCTTTCTTATCTAAAGTAATAGATAACAGAACTTCTCGCTTGAAGCATTTGTACGTATTTTCATAATTTACCAGCACCCTGTACATTTGATGTTTCTTCACGGTTAGCTCATTTTTTTTTAAAGCAAAGTTTTTACAAAGAATAACTTTTCGTCTTTAAATTAAAAATAAGATTGTTTTCTTTTTGCGAATTCAATCCGGACACATACTGTATAAAACTAATATTTTGCTAGTTTATTACATAATCACTTTAACGCATGAAAGTTTCTTTCTCCCTTAGTTTAACATTGATGTCGAAATTGCACTGAAAATATATCAATTAATAATCGAAAAAAAATTATAAAGTTAACTATTTTAATCGCTTGGATGTCTACAGAAATCATGCACTGGCTACAGTTCTAGCCAGCAAAAACAACTGAGAGGCTTGTACCTATTCTAATCAGCCTAGAAAACATCGCGAGGCTTGTTGCTGAGTGTTTCTGGCCATATAAACATTATGGTGTGTAAGTTCGAGTGAAATGTTTATTTTCCAACTCTATTGATTAGTTGTTTTTATGCCTAATATATCAATGCGCGAACCCACGCTACTGTTTACATCGCAATTTTAGGTTTTGAAAAAAGTACATTCACCCGTGATAGTTTTTTTTTTTTAATTACAGTGCCATCTTTCGATCCCACTTCCTCTCTACTAAGCGACGTTCCCATATTTATACATATATTACACAACTTAAGAAACATACCAGTGTCACATTTCATTCGACTTTATCTCGTAGATATTTCGTACTAGAGGCACTTAACCTGCCCATATTCTATTATGTGGAATTTTATCTGTTACATAACCAGTTACGTACTACCTCCGTGTCGCTATAAACTACATAGTTTTATGTTCATATAAAGTTGAATTTATGTTTTGTTAAGATTTTGCAGCCTTCAGATAAAGCGACAACATATTGGGCCTTACAACAACGTAGGCATGTTGCTGTTGACAATTGTAATTTTATAATAAACGAAAAAAATCCACCGCTATTAAACAGTAATGTGTATTACAATCGCGATGAAAGTAGAATCTCCGCGTATGTACTTTTGTAATATTGTAAGCTGTTGAAAGCACGCCCGGGATTTTTCAATGTATTTTATGATCGTGTTGTATTAGTTACAAAATCAAATAGAATTTACATAGGCTGCCGAACATGCAAATTTTGCCTTGCGGAGTAAAATTACAATCTCCTGCGGTTTGTTTATTTGTACGCACCTTCTTCTGCGATTTCAGGGGTATAAATTTTAATACACACATATTTTTGTAACTGACGTTTTACCTAGCCAAATAAATTAATATTTCATTAAAAATGTGAAACTACATTATCTAGGTATTCCTTTCGTATTATTATCAAGTAATAGAGTTGATGATTGCAAAGTGTTTCACAACAAAAACAAACCATTAATTTTATAGGTTAACAGCTCGCACATGCCTCCACGCAGATGAACACCACCGATTATGGCTCAGTAACAAAAAAAGGAAAAGCGGTCGTGTAATTTTGCTGTTTGTTAACTATAACATTTTGTCGGACAACTAAAGTGAATTGAACAGCTCGTGTAGTCGTCGTGCCAGTTGCTTCAGGCTAAACGTGAGGACCTTGGCTCTGAAGGCCTTCCTGCATCATACATCTTCAAAGCAGTGCTTCTTATCGCAGTCATTATCTAACGCCGATATTTAATAGAGATTAATAAATAAAATAAATCAATATTTTATGGTTGCGCGCACTTTCGTTTTATTTTACAATCAGGTTTGCGGTATCATAAGATATCGTAGCTGGATGGCGTAAATCAATCCACATTTTTATTTTGTTTTTTTAACGGTATGTGATAAATCTGGCTTCGTGTTATTATAGCAGATTTTTATTTTACAATAAATTTAATATACACCTACGACTACGAGTTTCCTTGACACCAGCTAATTGCTATACTCAAAAAAGAAAAATGTTGCCTCAGCGAAACACGTTTTGCTATAAAAAGATTTGTTACATTGAAAATATTTTTATTAGATAACTGGAATTGCTTTTGTTAGTTTAACTTAAATGATGATTATTATAAGAGACCTCACCAGTTTCGTTTTGCTAAAAAAATTATAACGACGGTTTCCAAAATTAAGTCCGTTTAGATTTATACTGTAACGTTCTTAGCATTCAACTTATTAACATAAGCCATATATTTAACAAAAGGTATTTATTTTTAAACTTAGAGTCTAAACAAAATAAAATAACACCACTAAAAATAATAATAATAAATAACTAAAACCAGCTATTAAACTAAGTTCACTTAAATGCTGTTTATTTATATTTAGTATTTATTATTCACTATTATTTATATTTTCCGTTCGCATTCGGCTTCTCGAATAGCACTCTCCAATAAAAGCCGTCTTCGCTCGCGCGCGTATTCATATTGGGCACGATTGGTTCTGGAGTAATCTACATCTTTCCTGATTTCAACTCTAAAGTTGACATTTATCATTCTTTGTTACTTCTCCATTATTATTTCCTTTTGCATTATTCTTGCGAAATTTACAAACGGTATCACATTCTAATGGAATAGAGGCCAAGGATAAGTTTAAGTAAGTAAGTATCATCGAAAAATGCTTGTGTAAATTGTTCCCTATCATCGAAAGGAACAGTGTAACGCGCGCTTACTTTGAAATTTTGAATTTTAATTTCCAATTGCACCAGCAGATGGAGCTGCCTGTATATCGCGGAAGTCACACTAGATAGTTAAGTCACCATAGAGACCGCTGTAGTATGCTTCTTCAATACGCAATTGAAGTTTCTAGTGCGAATGCGCTAGAACGTTCAGAAAAGATATGGACCGCTCTGAAACCGATAAGTGTGACCCATATGCGAACCAAGTAAACGATGAACGCCAATAGTGGAAATAAATAGATCCACTATTTATTTCCACTATTGGCAAAGTAAGTAGCATTTAAATATAAATAAATATTAATACTTAAGTGAATTTAGTTTATTATAACATTATGCTATCAAGATTTAACTTTGTCATTACAAAAGAGACGGATAATACAAAATATAAAATTTTTATTTGGCTTGTTAAATAATAATATAGATAGCTCCTGGCTTTTGAATAAAATTAATTTTCTTGTTCCAACGTTTGAAACCCGTTACCAATGTATGTTTTATTGTAGTAGAAATGGAACTAATGATTTAGTTAAGTCTCCGGTAGTCACTATGTGTAACAATTACAACGATATTTCGCATTTATGTGACATACATTACGACACTTTTGGTAAAATAAGAGAAGTTATAAATTTATAGCCTATTTGTTTAATTTATAGTTTTGTATTCGCTAACATTAAGATTTAATTATGTAACTTTCCTGTATTTGGGCTTCCGCCTGTAGGAAATAAATATTATTATTATTATAAGTGTTTTCAGTAGTGCTAGTTATTTATTATTAATGTGTAGTGTTGTTTTATTTTAATTAGACTTTTAGTGTAGAAACACACCTTTTATTTAATATATCGCCAGTGTTAGTTATTTCAATCCCTAAACCGTTACAATATACATATGTATAAAGCATTTGAAGTGATGAATCAGTTTTTCAAATATTTCTGTGAATTGATGCAATGTCCACTTTTCTTGAAAACACTATCGACATTGCTGAGGATTATATGTACCACCAATATTGTTTTGCAATATAAATTCCGTTTTCAAGAAAGAATCACATTAGCCCTTTTTACACCAAACCACAGATTTATTAGTGTTATAGTTTGTACCAAACCAAACTGTATTGTGCTACAAACAATTGCATAGTTTACTGAAAAGATTTCACGACAAACTTTATCATACAGTCTTATTTATCTTTGTAAATTTTCTTATTACCAAATTTTACAAAATATCACAAATATTGTAGTAAACTTGTCTATGTTTGTTTATACTATAAGGGGCGTCTGGTGTATATATTACATATTTTAAATTGTAATGATGTTACTGCAATTTTGACAAAATTTGCTAAACTTTTTTTTGGATGTACGTAATACATCATGAAGTAATATTTAATCTAAAATGAATATTTCATTTCCCATCCACTGAGCCTTAGTTTATCATGGAATAAAGAGAGGTGAACTAATTATTGTTAAATCATTGAAATATTTTTCTCCTCAATATTTCTCGGAATGTAATATATATATATCATGTATAATAAAGATATATTATTTATAATATATGTATTCTTTTCTATATGAAATTACTTGCAGTACCTTATCAGCTTAAAATGTATTGTGAATAATTCGAACAAAAATTAGAGTTCTTTGTTAGCCGGAAATTAAAACAAGGAAGGGAGAAATTGCGTCTAGAAGAACATATGCCACAACACAATACATAATCGGCCGTAACAATAAAAGTGAGAGGGCATAACTTTAATAAAGTCCTCCGACGTCTAATTAATGTGATTCCAACCCTTTCCCCTAAGTGTCAAGGAATGCGCATTGTCATTTCGAAGGGTCCGGTATTCTATTGGATTCGTGCTGAAAGCCTCGAAAAGCTCAGAAGCTGTTTAATTATGTCGTTATAAAAACTTACTTCGAAGATCGACAAGACTTTCGCTGTGTTAATTATAGGGCAATACGACCTCATACAATTTATGGAAATTATTTTTCCTTTTTGTTTGGTAAATAATGTACAAGAACCACGTGTAAGAAACACAAGAGTAACTCGATAGTTAAAAATTATAATAAGTGTACATGGCAATGTCTTGTTTAGCTTAAATACACTACTACACTAAAATGAGCAATAAGGAAGTTATGATAGTTTCCAATTTATATCAAAGATGTATTTGTATTCTAGAGAAGAAATTTTAGTAGGGCTTTTTTCTGATAACTAGAAACAAACAGTATGGCTTATAGAACTGTCAATAGAAGTATAATTAATCTTGATTTTCTGGAGCTTCATTATTGAATTAGTTTTATTGCTTATAAATTAAATTATTATTATTTAATTTAAATAGTTAATAAATGCAATCAAAACCTGTTTGTGTCAATCCTGAAAAACCCGAAACTAACCAATAATATATTTATCCGCCGTCAAGTTTCACTAAATTCCCCGTTTTGAAAAGCCTTGTTTAATAATAATAATAATAATAATAATAATAATAGTTTATTGATCTCGTAGACCATACAGGTATGTTTCTACATTAAGACGCTTAAATGTGGCAACCCTAATGACTACACTTTAGCTAATTACTAAGTCTGTGATAATTTTGAAAGAGAAACAATACCTACCAAAATCAAAATATGAGTAGAGAACTGAGTGCCATGAAAGAACGCATATTAAGCATTACCAACACATGTAACAATTTTCTTATATACAGTAGTATAGTATAGTAATGCTTCATTTTTTTAGTGAGTCATCCTGTATATTTTTTAAAAATTTGAATGATGATATCATTTACAATATAAAAGCTTAAATACACTACTACACTAAAATGAATAATAAGGAAGTTATGAAAAGTTATTTTGAAAATACTAAAAAAAACCAAAATAAAAACTCACTAAAAAAAAGAAGCATTACTTTGACAGTTATCTAGCAAACGCGCAAATCAATTGTTTTTCTATTGAAGATACGTTAATCAACCTGAAAAATACTACTAGTTTGCCAATTTAACCAACATCGTAGCATCAGTATTAACGGAGATAGTAATAGTGATTACTTAACTTGGTTCAGCCTGTATAGTTAGTGGGATATGCAATATATTTTCAATTATTTCCATTTTTATTAATTCACCTAATTCTTTTCTTTTTACTTTATTTTTAGAATTGCGTGGCTTGTTCTATTATTCAAAATTGAAAGGCAAATATCGTAATTAATACATGAACGAAATAGCATTATAGTAAAACAAAATAAACTCACAACTTGACATGTAATAACACGATCCAGCACTCAAGGCGCCACTATTATCAATGCGCGGAACGCTAGAACTAATTTATGCCTCCTAAAAACTGCGCGAAAGTGATTAATACTTACCTACATAGACTAAATTATATGAACTATTTAGCAAGTAAAGAGATATTCATTCCTTATAATGATATGGAAAAATATGCAAATCGTTTAATGCTTTAATTATAATAAATAATTCGACATTGTACACCTTACAAATGTCACGCCATATTTGTTATGTAAAACGGGAATATAATTGGAGATGAA